>JAFFZH010013052.1:4203-56335 GCA_018420115.1 Euura saliciscinereae
TCTGAAGTTGACTGGATTCGAGAAAGAAGCTTTACAGACAGTCTGAAGTTAGCTGGGATCAAGAAAGAAGCTTTACAGACAGCCTGAACTGGGCTGGAATCGAGAAAGAAGCTTCACAGACAGTTAAAAAGACTTGTGTCTCGATTCCAATTAACTTCAGACTGTTCAGTCAGGAATTCACCCTTTATACAAATATAATAGTATCAGTAATTCTCTGAATATGGAGATTGATAACTAGGAGAAATGTGTAACTTTTTCCATACTGGCAAACAGAGGTGGAGTTGAGTTATGATAATGATAAGCAAATACTAACGCAAGACTTCGAGAGCTTGGTTTCAAGTGTTGGTACACTATCTGTGTCGTGGGCGGGTTCCCGGTAGAGTACTGTTGAATTTCTTTCAGGTAAACAGGGCAAACATTTGCCTCTCTTTGCGTAGGTGTAACGCCAGTACCTAAAATATCAAGAAAAATAAAAAAAGACGTACCATCCAAATCAATGGATGTGTATATCAGCAGCCTCAGAAGCAATGAATAATATACTTTACCAAAAAATTCACTCTAGCATCTCATATAAATTTCTGACAATTGAGATAAAATCAAAAACAGAACGAAACCCCCTGTGCGTAAAAATCTTGGGGTCAATTTAGGGCTGCCCCGACATTATTCGAATCAAGTATGGTACGTGACCAAGTAGGGACACCCTGGCATAGCCTCATTAGACCCCAATTTGGCTTCCTTGAGTAGGTCACTACCAGCAGGCCCCGCAATGCTCTGGTCTGGATTACCAAGTAAAATTCTGAGCTCGATTATTTTAAGGGAAGCCCGATCGGGCCCCTAGCTGGTCCCCAAGATTTTTCTGCACTGGTCGCAAAGGCTTACATCGTCATTATCATGGCATCGATGAGGAATAGAAGAGCTGCGAATAGACACATCGCGATGAGGACGATTAGAGAACCGTTTTCAACCTCGCGATAGACGAGCAGAAAAAGCATCTGTGCGGCTGCTGTGAATAGAATGAATCCGATAAAGGAAACCAGGAACATCTGTCGAGAAGATTAATACGTGCTTTTTGAAGGAGTTAATTTGAGATTGTTTTATTATTTTGTTATTTTTTTTCTCACTGGGAAATCCGGTGTTAGACATCCTCCAATTTGACCAACGGTGTCGATACTCATGACGATTGCGAATGTCGCGAATAGGCTGGTCAGGATTATCGACCCCACGGTGCCCATGGGGTTCTTCGAGCTCATCCACAAAGAGATGGTCACGGAAATTAACATCACGTCGAGAAGCTGGATGAGAAGGCAGTTTACCGAAGTTTTATCATATAAAATCGATCTGAACACTGTAATTACAAATTGTGTTTTTTTAAAGTAAATTACGAGTTGAATCAGTCTAATTGGCCTCAATGGTATCGGGGCGCTGTTCCTGGTGAAAAACTTCTGTTCCAAATTCTCCTTCACGGTCGGTGCTTCGGAAACTGAAGGTTATAAAATAGAATTTCGAGGATCATCGGGCTTTTGGATGATTTCAATAAATTTCTTCTCAATTATCGTTCTAATTATCTTCATGCAGAAATTTATATCAATTTTTCTGTTTCCATGCAGTATAATTTCATACAATCATTCATGGAATCATATTTCAGTAAGATTGTCGATGATTGACACTTCACCTTCTGGATCATCCCCAGGGACGTATTTTTCCATTTCACTCTTCGATCCCCAATACCCTAACTTAAATTAGCCTAAGTTAACCTAAGTTTATTTTTTGACTTATCGCGACGCGAGTTTGACATTTCGCTAGTCTTCTTCTTTCTTCTCTTTTTTGTTTCTTTTTCTTTCTTCTACGTTCATTAAAAAAACCTCATATCAGGCGGAATGTCATTGGGAAAATAAAATCAATTATTTACACTTTATTATTGAAAATATACTATGTATGTACACTATGTATATTTCATTTTACACATATATATGTAAAATCTGATTCATTTTGGCTCAGGACCACTGCTTCTTCTCGGACTGGGTCTTCGGTTAGACCTTAACACCCCTAAATCGGTGGCTGACGTCGATTCTCCACGTGACTCGACCAGGATTGGCCGATGGCTGAATGGCATTGGCTGGGTACAATTGCACCTAGAATTTTATTCCACAACCCTCAAATTATTTCAAATACAAAATAGAATTCTGAGACAAATTTAAGGGTAGATACACCAGTAAAAAATGCCAAAACCCATTAAATTAAAGTCTGAACCAAAATTTTTGCTGTTTTGACTATTTTGATATTTTAAGGCCTTTCTGGCCTCACAAAAAGTACCATGATTCAGAGAAAGGGGAAAGCTACATACATTCCGAAGCCCTGAGCCATGTGAAGAAACGTGGGACATAGACCGAAATTATCTGGTCGTCGAGGACCCTGTGGGTCCCAATGATTAGCGCACACTGGACACTTGGGACTAGTTTGGGCGGGTTCCTCTTTAACTTCTGCGACAGTCTGATTCGAGTATGTATTCATTGAAAAATGATTGTTAGTTATGAGGAGATTATCGTTATTCTTCACTGATTACAAGAATCAGTCAATTGTTTTTTTTGGTATTCTTCTATTAGTAGCGTCTCACCAGTGACTCAACATCTGCAACTGGCTTCCTTCGGGGTTGTTCTGTCTGCACTTCGACCACCCTTATCGCTGCTGCTGATTGAGCGTTCACGGGTCGGTCGACGTACTCACGGCGATGTCCTACTTCAACTTTACGAAATTTATGTAAATTAGATAAATCCGGATGAGAATATCGCTGGTAGTCACTGACGCTTGTTGATATGTCGCGGACATCTTCCTGTATGATAAAGTATTATCAGAATAATTCCAAATTAGGATCGGTCCTTGTTACTATTAACCGCACTTAAAGTCCTGACCACTAACTGGACTGGAATGGACTCGGATTCAGTTCTTCCGTCATATCTCAGCAACTATTGATCCTATCGTCACGGAGGTGAGAATGAAAAATGAAGAATATTAAATTCTCTACAACAAAGGTTAGATACAGTTTTTTCGTATCTTCAACAGTTTTTGTAAAATACAGGGCTAAAAGTATCGATATTTGTATTTCCCGTCCCAGGCTGCCTTGTGAGAATTATGTACGTATTCACTGGTGTATTAGGGAAAAACTATCTAAGATACGAGAAAAATGTATCGAACCTTTATTGTGGAGAATTTAGTGAGCTTCGTTTTTTGTTATAACCTCCGTGACGGTAGGATCAATGGTTGTCGAGATATGATGAAATAACTGAATTCGAGCACATTTGATTAAAGATCGCGGATCGAGCCGTCCAGTCACTTCATTTGTTAGTTTTGTTTGATCAGTAATTCCAACTCACTTTCGAAACTTGTGGATCTGAGATCCTGACTGTCCTTTGGGAATAGTTATTTTGCACCGGTTGCCAAATGGTCGTTGTATTATTGTCCATTCCCACAAACGGACATCCGTCTACTCTCATACAAGTTTGTCGCCAATTTCTGTAAGTGAATATTGTCCCTCATTGATCTCAAACTCAATTTCCATATTTCGAAACGCCACAATCTTACACAACCCATACGATAACGTCGACCAAAAATAAAATCGACTGGATTATGCACAAGGCCATGATGACCGTTAGCAACGGATGCGACTCCGACAAATCCGACAGTATCCATATCCATTGCGCTGCTGCAGCGAACAGCAAAAATCCCAGCACCCCGAAGAGGAACATCTATACCGAACAATTAATCGAATCTGTTCAATTAAGAAAATAATTAGACACGATTCAGTTCGTCCTCGCTCACCGGAGTGTCGGGCAATGTTCCCCCGGTCAATTGACTGGTCATGTCGACCCCCAGGATGAATAAGTAGGTAGCGAACAGGGCGATCAAAAGTATGGCAGAAACTATGCCCAATGACGCCAGCCAATCAACGATCAGCAGGTAAATTGTCGCGGTGAAAAGAACCAGCAGGATCACCTGGCACAACGAGACCGTATTTTTTACTTTCCTGCCACGTGGTCACGAAAATACTTCGATATCGGTTCACGATTACGATTTCAATCCCTCGAAGAGGCCTGGATATCCGGTATACGCGGCCACACCGACATATCGGTTTCCCAATCACTGTGTCTCCAGGATTCAAGATTTTTGCTGACGATGTTCTGTCCTTCCCGTTTCTGAATTGAACGATCGCCTGATCGTTGAACATTTGTTGACTTTCTGCAGCGAATAATTTAGATTTATTATCACAGGGTGTCTAGCCGTCAGGGGAATCTGGAAAACCGGGAATCGTCAGAGAATTCCGGGATTTTCATCCACAGCTTGTACAATTGTAAAATCCCGCGCCAATTCTTTGAATTGAAATATTTATTGGTGTCTAGGAAAATTTGATCAGATTAGAACATTTTCCCATTTCGATTTAAAATTTGATTCCCAGTTTAATGAAAAAATTGAGCCAAAAATAGTCCACGTTGAATTAAAAAAGGTAAATTTTCCAAATTTATCAATCCTTCAATCTGATCACAGTTATCAATGAAAATTCTGTAATTGAGTTTATGTAGAATAAAATTACAAGAAAAGTTTACAATTTTATTTAGCAACGAAAACTTTTGTTGAAAATCAAGTTATAAAGAATTTACATTCAAAAATTGTGTTCATTGGGTAAAATTGGGTCAAAAAAATCCTAGAAAAATTGAAATTTTCAACTGGAAAACCGGAAAATATCAGGGAATCCGATATCCCATTGACACTAGACTTTGATTAACTCCGATCAACGAAATTGGTTTGAGGTTCAAATTCTAAAGACAAACCCATGACGGGAGTTCGATCCAAATCCTGCGTTCCAATCGTTTTCACGTTTTAACGACGGTATCGTCTCTTCGGCTGATTAGCAAAATCTTAGCTAACCTGAAACTGATAACCCCATCGTACCAATAAAATTGTGGGATTCGTCGATGACTGGTCATCGGGTTCTTTTGTCTGTGTATAAAATTGGTAGCCAATTTTTTTGCGCTGGTTTTGTACAATTTTTATCGTTTTTTTTTTTATTCAACTCGAAATATACCTTGTATAATATGCGGGTACAAAAATGAGAGTATATACAATTAGGAAAAGAAAAAATTCTGATTTCTCAAAAACTGTGTGTCCGAGTCCGTGTATTCAATAGCCGTAGAGGAATATGAGCAGGACGTCCAGTAGATACAAAACCGCACAACTACCGGATAGGCATATGATCAGGAGCAGCTCCCAAGACGATCTCCTTGACCATATGAAAAAAACGCTTCCCGAAGCCACCAGGAAGAGGAGAGTCCCGACGACACCGAACAGGAACATCTAGACCACGAAGCATAGATAATTCAATCTTGAGGGATGATTGAAAATTGGAGCAAATTAGATCAGACACAGTAATCAAGTTTTTATTCATTCTATTTACCGGTGTGTCCGGTATCGGATCCCCTCCAAACTGGCTTATGATATCGATCAAAGCTATGAAGAGAAAACTCCCGAATAAAACAGTCAGTAGGATAGCAGCGACGGTGTCGAGTGGGGTTGGTTTTTTCGAAACGCACCATATCGTTATAACGAACAGCAGGACCACGACCATCTGGTGAACGGTGTAAAATGTCACAAAATTTGGTTATTTCCTTCTTTTCTGATCCTAATTTCGGACGAAATGTACAAAAAAATTGTGAGAAACTAACGAATTGGAAGATCCGGATGGGTTTGGCCACCGGGAGGGTATCCACATCGTCATCCAGATCACCGACTGACGGAGAACATCCTGGTCTCAACCCATGAATCGATGAATTCATCATCTTTGATCCGGATCAAATTATAATAGTCAAGAAGACTTCTTCGAGATTGTTAAATCGATTTTAGCAAATGGTTTTTTTTTTTGCACTAACGTCACGTATTTGGACTCAGGCCACGTGAACATAGCTTCTCATATTTTGACCTCTTGATGATTTTTGTACATTCGATCGAATATTCTATATCGATTTTTTCGAATTGTATCAAATCTGATCAGTTTTTATGAAACAAAACAAAATTCGTCAGGTTGGATATTCATGATTTTATATGATTTGATGCAGACAAAAATCGAGATAGAATTCGATCAAGTTTTTATCCAATTATGAAAGTTTCTTCAGTCTCTATTATCTTCCCCATGAATTCAAAATATTCATATAAAATTAGGAATTATTTTTTGTTTCTGAATTCATCAGTTTTCAAAGTACTACACGAATATTTCAGTTTTTTTTTCTGACTAAAAAAGAAATGTCACATATACATTATATGAGCAAATTTACTTTCGTTGTCGTTGACTTTATGAAAAAATTTATAATTCAATCTATGTATTAAAAAAAAATTCTGGAGTAAATGACGTTTCATTTTTATTTGTATATAGATTTATTCATTTATTATCTACAATATATAAGACAAAATTTAATTATATATAGCGTTGTATAAACGTGATCAAAACGTACCTTATACATATATGCATTGGTAAAAATTGATCGGTATAAAATATTATGCGTTATCAGTACGTTATTTATCATATATATATAAAAAAATTGATAACAGTCATAAGGTTACATCGAATACATACATATAATATCATTCTTTTTCTTCCTTAAGGCACGGTATGTAAATCGGGACGGAAAATTGACGCTCAAATTGTACATAATTGTACAAATTAAATATTATCGTTAAATTAACATTGAAAAAAGCGGTCTAAGAGCTGCTCCTATGCGAAAGGCAGTCACAATAATTAGTCGATATATTTAAATATACTATGAATATAGTTATTAAAATAATATTAATACAATCTCCTGTCTTCTTTCATATCTAAACGGAAAAATCTATCATTTCTCTTTTTTTTACGCCTGGTTGTACTATGAGAGCTCTATTTAAGGAAAGATACTAAAATAATAGAACAAAGCAAAAACGGACGAGGTAATTGACCGACTTTAATTATAAAAAATGCGGATGAACGTATGGCGCTTTTTTTTTGCTCTTTTTTTGTTTTTGGTTTCTGATATAAAAAAACAGAACTAATTACTCGCGGACTAGTTTATCGGGGTTCGTTTTACAAACTGGGTTAAAATATAATTCTATGACTATAGTGAGGATGGACATACTTTATACGCGGATAAACTACTAAACTCTGTACTATACTTACCGTGTATAAAACGGCGAACAGTATTTATAAATAATCAACCACTATCGACACAATAGCGGTTCAGTAATGAAAGTGTACATAAAATATCTTATCAAAACTAATTACAGACTAAAAAAATGAACAGTATTAACGATTAAAAAAATTCTATAACATCCTTTGATTAAACGGCGATAAAAACCAGCGTACATAAAATCTTTGGCGTATTTGGCCAATATTGTTACATATAAAAATGACGAACCGATGATTTCTACTTCATATAGTGTCTAATCGCTACTTTATCGTCTCCCCGGGTTAAATTTTCACGAATATTGATAGGTTATGAAAACGTCGAGGATAAAAATGGCGGCGTCAACGAAAGTGAATACCGAGGCCGATATCATCATGTCCATGTACTGCTTGCTGGGAAATATCGCGTTGTTCGAAACCTGGACGTAACTTCCTCTCAGCTTACGCCAGTCGTTTGCTATCACACTTCCGGCTACTATGAAGAGGAAGGCTCCAAGAGCAGAGAACAAAAGTGCCTGTGAATGGGAATCAAAAAACATTAAAAAAATTATAGAAAACGTCGTTAAGGCGTCCGATTTCTTTCATCGTGTGTCTCTTTTCACGTAGGAATAGCTGCTACTCGCATTGGTGAACAACTGGGTCAAGCTTGCTATGGTGCACTCGTATACTTTATGCATGTGGACACACCACGTTTGTTCCAGGCTTCTAACCATAGCCATTGCAATGTAGCATCGGTTCTATTATACGTGGAAGTAAGATCGTTGGACGAATTCAACATGCTCGCACGGTCTCAACTTGTGAAATGTGAACCTCAAATATGCTCGAATGCCTTTATATATATCGTGTTTACGAACTCACTCGCTCAACCGTAAACAGTCTCTAGAATTTTGTCGAGCCAAGTTTCACGTTTCCATTCCTGGAGTGACCTTATGTTCCCTATTGTTTGAATTTTTTAGTAGCAGGGATTTTTTTTTTCTCCGAACATCCTGGAATTATCAGGGAATTTTTCGATATGCGTGATCAACTTTGTAATTTTTTTGAATTTTTGTTTTGGCAAAATTGAAACCAGTGTTAAATTGCAAAAGACGAAAAAAAATATTGGTCAAGTATTTTTCGATTGAACTCGTGTGTCTAAAAAATTGAATGAAAAGAAACCTTTGACTTTGAATTCTCAGGGAATCTTTGATCCTGACTTGAATGGACACCCTGTGGGATTTACTCTTTTCCCACTGTCACGATTTTCAGTCTTTAGGTGTGAATATAGTCACTCCAGATAATTGTGAGTCGCTCCAATTCATCTGCCATGGTATTAAATAGTATCATGAAATGTCTCATAATATTCATTACGATGAAGAATAAATGAGCGTAGATTTGGTGCGATAACAGAAAGAAAAATCTACTTCTATTCGTGAGCTTTTTTTTTAGTAGAAGTTTGAGCTGCAGAGTGAAAAAGTGATATAGTCACTCTGTGAAAGTGAATATATTCATGAAGACTGGCCATTTTACTCATGTGATTCTCTTTTTTTCTTTCTTTTGCCCAACTTCCGCTTTTCCAATTCTCTGGGCCAGTCGAAATAGAGTGACTGATTCACTCCTCGACTCTATATCCCAATGTAAAAATTGAATTTTAATTGGGGAAAACTGTCTAGAGCCCTTCTAGGGCTTTCTAAGACCCTGGATAGTTTTTCCCATTAGAAATTCAATTTCTATCCATGAGATTGCGATTCTAGAGGATTTCAATTTTTCGAAATCGAATTCCAAATGAGGAAAACTATCCATGGCCCTTCTAAGGCCCTCCTAGGAACTCCTCGTCCTGATTGATAGTTTTTCCCATTTGAAATTCAATTTTGACATGAGACTTCGATTCTAGAAGATTTCCATCTCGAGAAATCGAATTTCAAATGAGGAAGACTGTAGTGCTCATTTCTGGGAAGGTCCTAGAAAGGCTCTGGATAGTTTTTCCCCATTTAAGAGTCAATTTATACATGGCTAATCAGTGAAAATGCCACTTTTTGACTCTCTTCATAGAACAAATAGTCAACGAGAAACATGTTCACTCTCGAAGAGTGAATTAGTCGCTACGGTAGATATGACTAATTTTCACTCTCATAGAGTGAAATATCGACTTTTCGAGTGAATGACAGGATTTTCATTCTATTCTACCACACATGAATTAAAAACTCGTGTTTTTTGACCTCCTTAACGGGAAATAAACCGGGAAAAAAAAAACTTGCCACCGGGAAAAAAACTCTCTTGTTCACCCTCGAATTGCAACTGGTTCTGCAAAGATGTGAGGAGAAGAAAGAAGTATGGTAACCCTGAGCAACGATTACCATAGCCACGCACGAATGTGAGTCACATCGTTTAATCACGCAACCGTAGGCACCGGAGCGCGGTATCGTTTAGCCAACTATTTCACTCACACTACTCATACTACGAGAACGATATTAATTTTGCAAATTTTTATATCGCGTCACAACCCTGATGAGTAACACGATGTATAACACCATGTAAGTAAGTGTCAATCGCAGTGATGTAACACGTTGTTATTTCTACTAAGCCACACCCCTGTGTTATAAACACCAACGTATAGGCACATCGATGTGACAGTGTGAGTGGACAAAGCGACTCTCTGTACAAATTGAGTTTGGTATTTGAACAACCTCCGATCGTAGGAAGACACGTTGCTAAACGAGTTACGTTATCAGTGTTGGAACATCGATTCTATGATTTGTTATTTTCCTCATAAACACATGGGACAGTGTTACTATTCGATTACGAAACTGCATAGCCACGTTGTGCATAGTGCAAACTGTTTACCAGGTTTACTCGGTAATTATCATCATCCATAACTTGCGTAATGTTCTTTTTATAGTTACCGTTTTCTTCGGCAAACGATCTCCCATCAAGTATCCTATGATTATGACCATGTTGATGAGAATGTATCCGGCTACGGTAACGTAGACTATTGCAACATCGTTCAAGTTCGTTTGAGGCTTGTTGTAGATGCGCTGAAACGAGTTGAACGGGTCGACCACTAGACCTATCGCAAGCACTGCTAGAATCTGATCACAAAAAGAAAAAGTAGTTAGAGATGATTGTTGGACTCTAGTATCGAGTCTGGAAATATTGTTCGAGGTCTCTTACAACTTCCAGTATCTTCACACCCAGAGGTACTATTTCTATGGACGTGTCGTCTTCCTTGGAATTCTGAAGCTCTGGAACCGGGTCCTCAGCCATCCTGACCCTCACGTGTCTTCCCTTTCGTTCCCCCAGTTTTATCGATTTATCGATTACTCGAATGACAGTGGGAAAGACTTTTTATCGGAACGGGATGACCTCGTCTCTCTCTCACCTGGGAACCAGGAACACGGTAATTAGATACATCGCTCGATACGCCCTACTACGATTTCACTTTTTCTACTGCTAGGTAGTACTAAGACTCTATGGAATTTGAAAACTCTCGAATAATCACTAAATTGAACAGTTTTTCACTGGAATCCTTGTCATCGTACCTCTGGAAGCACTTGGTTGGTGTTCGAGCGATTTTGACGGGTTCTCTTCGAGTTCGACGAACCGTGTAAAATAAAAGTTGAAAGGGTCGAGGTTGGTGTCCTTTGGGAAATGAAATCAACGAAGCAAGAAAAAGAGCCAGTATACGACTACTCGACCTAGCCAAGCGCGAGCGGTGGCGTACCGTAGCGTACCGTAGCGTACCGTAGCGTAGTTAAAGTACGTTTTACTAAAGCGACACACACGGCGATACTGAACCGAATGCAGAGACTAGCCTCTGCCTGCACAACTCTGAAAACCTCGCTTACCGCGACCCTCCAACGTTCTAAGCCAGAACTACTACGCCTGACCGAGAGACCGCGACCGTGTCGTGGTAGCAACCTCTTAATAATCACTGATTACTCGAACAATGAAAGAGAGAAAAAAGTCCACTGAGCCATGAACCCTTACAAAAAACTACTATTGGATGTCCGGAATTATCGTTATGAGCACTATTGAAATTTTTCACTCAACTTTTCAGTAGCTCTCAGTAGTTTTCAGTAATTTTCTTTAATAATTTGGAAAGTTTTTTAGTAATTCTCACCAATAAAATCGGACATCGAATAGTACTTTTCCGTAAGGGAAGGACGCGAGCCCTAAACTGAGGATATAACAAATGGAGAACTTATTCACAGGTATCGGGAAAATCGACCTCGATGCAGTTACGACTTTCGTAACTGTGGCGTGAGTCTCTGGTATAACTGTAATGAATACTAGAGTCCGTGGGTTGTACGTCGTGTCAGAACCATGTGGTTTCAATGGAAGCTTGAATCGCTGGTAGTGGCGTAGTATGGAGTAGCGTGCCTTTCTAACGGTTAATTTCATTACTATAGAGGCATGGGATGGGCACGCACGGTTAGAAAGTTCTTTCTGTTTTTTTTTTTTTTTTTCAAGATTCTGACGATCTCAGAGAAAAGAATTCCTACGTTCCTTGCGTAATATCTGGGTTAAAAAAAATGAAATTAGCATTTATACACGCCTACAGGAGAAGATTGAGGTTCGATGGCCAAGGTTACGTCGCACTAACGGCATCTATATGTATATACCTATATACATTATTGATTTACTTGTTTAGATGCTTTTTTTTCTTAATTTTCTAACAGTGATTTTTGAAACCGCGGAATACAACCGCATGATAGTATGTAGACATAACCGTATGCGTGAGGCACGCGTGCGGTGGGGGCAATCGATCCGTGATGTCACTGATGCAATCGCGCACGGTGTGTACAATTTTTCATTTTCATTCAACCCTTAGCGATAATAAATGAATAATGATTCAGGGCTTCCGGTGTTTCTGTAATTACACTGATTCGTCACTATTTTTGGGACCAACTAACTAATTATTGAAACTAATCGTATAATTGTTGGTGAAAAACCGAAATTTTCAATCGTTGGGTATCAATGTGCCCAAAAAAATGTTCAGACACTCGTGTGAATGAGGAAGAACATGTCTAGAAAAATTGTTAATGCTTCACTGCGATTTCTAAAATTGATATATCAGTGGCTTTTATTAATATGAATATTGTTGAACTTATATTTTCATGAAAAAATCATTGAAAAATAAGCAGAAAAGTTATATTCTGGAATATAATGTGCAAATATTGAGAGTAAAAACCATTTTTTTATAGCTAAAAACTGATTTAACATTATACTGAACTGTATATCTAAATCTACAATTTTATCAACGTATCAATGAGTATCATGCTTAAAGAAATCTAATCATGCAGTTGCTTTGAACATACTTTCTATCAAATTCTTTTCCGTCTCCCTGAGGTTCGTAAGATTCTTAAACCCGAGAGAACTCACCTCAGTCAGAGATTTGATTAATTGGTTCGCTTAAGTCTGATAAATTTTATGATAATCAGTGACTGGAAATTAGGAAGAAAAAAACCTCTCGTCCTTCTTGGGCGGTTTAATTATTATACTGATACTGACCAAATCAGAGTTGAGTTAATTAATAGAGCAGTGTCTGTAGGGTCAGTTTCAACGGTTTCATCATCGCCTCGTCGAATGGCCCTCATCGCACTCTCCTAATTACCGTTCTTACAGAATTAAGGAATAATTTAGAGGACACCCAAGGTGAGACCGTCCCACGGATATCAGCAGAACCTCAATTCACGTAATTGGGGGTACGTCAGAGTTTCATCACACCCAAGATCAACGACAATTTGTTTGTCCTTGGAATTTGAAATTGGCTCAATTGCCAAAAAATGAAACCGTCTTTTCTCTTCGTCAACCTGAGTGTTAATTTCGATAGAACTTCTTGACTCGTTGAAAAGACGATCCGGGAAGCCTTTGAGCCCAGGTGCGTCTTTTTCTGAAGTTGTGTACCCCAACGGTGACTATAAAGTCGCTTTTTGGAGACTCAGGATGCTGGGAATCTTTCGTTTAACTCGGGGTCAAGTTGGGTCAGGAAATTACGGCGTGGGTGCACGTCATCCGGTAAGAAGAGCGGTCACGAAGTCAAGTAGATCAATTAGTGCAACTTTACGAAGTAAGGGGCTGCTCTACCGCCTGAGCAACGTCTCTGAAGAGTATGCAATAGTGCAAGAGAAGGATTGTCGACCCACAGAAGTGTAGAAGTGGTCATCAAGCAGGAAAGAACCGTCTAGCTGCGAGCAAGACCGTAATTTACACACTTGCCGCATTAAAAAAATGGGTTATTTCAGCCCATGTCATGAATTCTGGTCCACATTTGCCTCGATTCTCGAATTTCTTAATTAGCATGACATCAATTAGCGCCACTTTAGAGCCACAGTGACTTAGTGACCCAGTAAGAAGGAGACTGTAAACTTTCGTCCATGAATATGATCTTCACTTTATATCCAGTCGAATCTAAAAACTATTTCATTCTCTTTCTCTTCGTCTCAAGTCTGATAGTTGTCAGAATCTTCGACAGAGTTTTGGACCGGCCATTGGAACACGTAGCGGACAAAATCTATCAGAAGCACAGTAGCGTTGAACAAGCACGAAAAGGCCAGGAGAAGCTCTTGCCATCTGGAATACAAAAAAGTTTGAATTAGCTGCCGATGAAGAAGGACTGATCAGAGGCCTACCCCATCGTTTTGGTGTCATCAATCACGCTGCTGAACCAAGAAGTCCATTGGTACATCTCGAAGATTCCACACACCAAACTAACCGCGAATCCGATACCGGCGAATACCATTTCCTGAAATAATAGTTTCACTCTAAAAATGAAAAGCTGACGTACGTCTGGGTGTGTGTATTTTTTGATGGGACGATATTCTGATAACGAGATCGCGGATTTCGATCAAATTAGGCTCAATCTACACAGCTTTTCCAAATTCAAACTGATTAGATTTTGAATTTGTTCGGTTCGGTGCTTTTTAAATTATTTGAATAACAAAATTCTCAAAAATCCAATAAAAATGACGATATCTTGAAAACAGATCAACGAATTTGAATGAAATTTGGTACCACATGGTTTTTGGGGCCACTGATCACGAATCTGAGATCAGATTCGCAAAATTCAATGGAGAATGATCGATCGACAAGAGTATTGGACAAAAATGTAGAGTTCGATGGTATCATCATACTCACTACGAATATGTGCGGGTCGCCCATCGCAATAGTTATCATTTCGGATATATTAACGATTATGTAACCACTGAGGAACGACGGTATCAGGATCCTGATCCAATCCGGATGAAATACAAGCACTGGCTGCGCATAGCTGTAAGAGGCTAGAAAACAGAAACACTAGAATCGAGTTAGGCTGAACAGATTCATCAGAATGTCAATTCGCGTTCTCTCAACTCACCAAAGAAATGAATTTGCACCAGAAAAAACCGTTCATCAATCGATCAAGACTTTTACATTTTCAAAAATGTGACATTCACTGGTTTGCAAATTTCATTTGCCACCAGATTGACAGATCCAAGGTGCACGTGACTCGGCTTTGTCAACTTTGTTTCGGTTTCGAGTCATTTCGCAGTGAGCACTGCTTCAATGGTTATCAGTTTTTCTCTTTCCTCAGTCCAAAAGAAATGTTCGCAAAACCTTTGGATCTCCTCAAGAATCCGAACTTCGTGCTAAAGATCGTCGAGCTGGTGATTGATATTTGCTTCGTTCAGGAAGTCATCGAATTAAGTGGTTTTCTCAAATATCTCTCCAGGTTCTAGTCCTCGTTGGCTTCGTCTTCGTCGTCCTTTCTGATCCTTTCATCTGGCCAAACAGTGTGACGATGATCCTCTGCATGGACACAGGAACTTACTCGATCATCCTGATCGTCATTCTGTCGGCTTACGTGCTGGAGCAGCCACATCGGTTGATCGTTAGTCGAAGAACAGAATTCTCAACAAATAATCAACTAGTGTTTCAATATTTTCGAAACAGGAATTTTGCTTCTCGATATTCGGAGTCGGGCTATTTTTGATGGGGAGTGTCCTGGCGTTCTCGAATTACAAAAGAGCCGCCAAAGTCGACGAAGAAGCATCGAACCTCGACTTCAGCCTGGGAATCGTACTGTCGGGTAAATAGATGACGGTACGATGAAGTCGTGAACTATTGAATGCTCACACCTTCTTTTTCCCATACTACTAATCACAGTGATCACTGTTGCGATGACTGTCGATACATTCCTGAACGGAATACGCATGAGGAAGACGCGGTATCTGAACACGGAGTCTGATTCATGACTGTAATAAATTCAGTCATTACATCGGGCGTTGACTTGATGTCAGACTTAGGAAATTGTGGATAATGGTGTAGGAGGAGAATTTTCTTCACATGAGAATCATTGTTGACTGACAAATTAGTAAAATAATTACTAAAAAATACTCTAACGTTATCAAATATGTATATTCTTCACTAGCTTTCGCATTTGTAAGAGGAAATTTGCACAGTTGTTGGTTAGTTCAGTCTTTACTGTTACTCAATCGGAATAAAAAAAGTCACCAATCATTTTGTTCTACTTCAATTTCAGAAGGTAGTGAAATTTTAAGTATATTCGATTCTTCTGGTCTCATTCTTAATCTTATTATTCAATTAAACAGCATCAATTGTTTTTTGATTCAACCGACAACCAATCAGACGAAAGTGTTATCGAATTGGGTTGAAGAGCTTTTTGGTCAATGAAGCTCAAGGAAAGTGTTTTACCGTTGAAAAATGGAAGATGTTATTTTCTGTATTTCATGTTCGTTTGATATTTCAAATTATTTTACAGCATTGCAGGATGTGTGTGATTCGGAAATAATGTCTAGAAACGTATGATAATATATTCTAATAAAATGAATGCATTAAAAAAATATTACAACTAATTCTAGCTTGTACTAAATTTTTGTTTCATGTATAACATTTTGACGATGGTGATAAGTCAGTGGATAATTAAGCTACTTCTTATCTTTAGGTATACCTACATGATTAAATTGTCAGTAATCTGAGTGAAACACCCAGTTTAATGGAGGAAACAATATTACGTAGGTATAATTGTTCGAAGTATTGTGAAAATTTTCAAAAAATGATGTAATAAACTTTCTATTATAACAGTAGAGAGATTTTCTGTCTTGCGTTAAAACATTTGAATTAGGTAGGTACCTCATAATTGTGCTGTCAAACCGTCCAAAATCCGTTGGACAGACTGACATTCAATAATAATAATGATGATAATATTAATAATAATAATAAGTTAGAAAAAACCAGGGTAAAACTATTAAAAAAAAATAATAATAATAAAATCCAATAGACCAATTCTTAGAACCTGAACTCGCAGGGTTAAAGGGGGCGCAGTCTGAATGAAAATGAGGTTGATATTGATGGGGTAGACGAGGTTTTCACGGTTGCAACGAAATGTCTCAGTCGTCCAGGATCGTTAATCTCTCATTCGAGCAACTCATTTGCGTAATTGATCCCGCTGAGTACGAGATCGAGGAGGTAGATCGCCCCCTCGATCACACAGAGCGAACCCAGAGCCAGTCCAACCTGAAATTTAAAGAGAACAATGAATATAATGATGTCACACACATTTTTCATTGAGTTTTTTCATCATATCTCGACAGCTATTGATCCTATCGTCACGAAGGTCATTACAAAAAATGAAGTTTATTAAATTTTCGACAACAAAGGTATCATACATTTTTTTCATATCTTCGATAGTTTTTGTGTAATACAGGGCTAAAAGTATCGATATTTGTATTTCTCGTCCCAGGCTGCCTCGTCAGAATTATGTACGTATTCACTGGTGTATTAGAGAAAAACTATCCTAGATACGAAAAAAATGTATTGAACCTTTATTGTAGAGAATTTAGTAAGCTTCATTTTTTATAATAACCTCCGTGAAGATAGGATCAATAGTTTTCGAGATATGATGAAAAAACTGAATTCGAACACCTTCGATTCAAGATAGTTGATCAAACCGTCTCTACCAATTACAAATGTTGACTAATTGATCTTTCCACTCGCTATATTTTTATCCAATTCGACTATCAACGTTACCTGTCTCTCCGATGATACGTGCAAGTATTTGTGCTCGCTCTGATATCCGTGCCAATAATGAAGAGCGGTTCCTCCGACTGCGATGAACATGAACATCCCAACGAATCCCATGATCAGTTCCTGTAGATAAATAAACGTGGATCAGTTATCAATCAGTCACGTGAAATGTTATGATCTATGAAAAAAAAAAACAGCGTGAAAAGTCTACTTACGACGAGGGATTTCTTGTGGTCAGTATTCCCAAAGCAGAAGCTGATCAGAACGGCCGCAGTGTAGATGAAGAATCCCACGAAAACCCCTGAAGCCACTATTTCGGCATCGGGATTTTTCTCCTCGTTCAAATTCCATGTTCCTCCAACACCGAGGAATTCACCACCGTATCCTGTCCTGTACAGGATCAGGATGATCAGGTTTACCACCTGATGAAAATAACAGAGATTCCATTTTAGTCAAGACTGATTATTTAATCTTCCGCTAATCCGGGGATTATATCAAAGAATTCCAATTCAATCGCAATCACTTGGCAGAATCAAAATTTGTCGATCCAATCTTCCAAAATAGAGGGTTAAAGCTTCCGAGGGAAATTACAAAGGTGCGTATGTGTCATGCGTGATCATATCGCTGTACAAACTCCGCTTATCTCTCGCCGATACGGAGGAGGTGAAATGATTCATCGCAATAGTAGTGTGTAATGTTTTTTTCTCGATCTCCCCTTCAATGAACGCTCTAATTAATACACACGCCTTGATCATTCAATTCTCCAAAAAGTTGTGACCAAACTTTTGGTCCTCAAACTTCGTCGGCTGTCTTGAAACTTCAAAGCATAAATGATCATGACTCGAAGCTCCTATCTCCGCGACAAAAAACTGTTACGAACTGGTTGGTACCAGTTTTATGATTAAAGGCATTGACTCATTCTAGCGGCAATAAAATGTATGATGTTGAATTAAAGGTTCGTCATTGTTTGCCATTTTTAGATGGATCAAAGTCGGACGTTTTAATGACTGAAAAATTGGATTTTAGTTATAAGAGTATGGATTGTTTCTCACCAATTTCAGCACTTTTAAAAATATACCACCAATAGTTTGCACAGACACCATTTTTGCTGATTCGGGAATCACACGACCCGACTGAAAGAAGGCTTGGAATCACCTGTCGAGGCTCAAACTTGTTCGCAAATAACCACTAGACAAACTTAACCGGGTGAAAATGATGAGCAAAATACATCTGCTCGTTGCGGTAGTTAGACTCGATAGGAGACCAAGCCCTCTTTATCTAATCTCATAAAAAGGCAAGTGTAGCCGGAATGAAAACTGATGGTAGAAATGTGCGCGCGCGCGAGAGATCCTCTTATCGCTTATCTCTAGGTAAATCAAATATGTGTTAAAAAGGAGTACACATATCTGTGCGTGGCCCACTTTTCACCGCGGAGAAATTAAGATACATGCGTGTCAAGACCGATGCTACAATGGAAAAAATTAGACACTTTTCCTCAAATTTGAGCCCAATTTCATGTTTTATAATTTTGATTTCATCCACCGATAAATCCGAACCGTTCTTCGTGCTCGGATATCGAATGATTCCCTTCTCGTTATCTGTCGACAAAATGATTCACGCGATTCATCAAATGAGCTAATTCCATAGGTATGCTGCTCGCAGGTTGATCATTCTCAGAAAGCTTACTACTGCTGCCAAATAATACTACAGACTTCATGAATCGTCGTGATTAATCCAACATGGTGACCACTGTTCGGGAGAACAGGGGAAAAGTCAGGAAATGGAAAAAAAAACCTCAGGAAAAAGTTACAGGATAAAAAAAGTGGTCGGGGGAGTCAGAGGCCAGAAAATAGTCAGATGAAAGTCGAAAGAATTCATATAATGGTCAGGGGAAAGTGAGAGAATCGAAAAAATGGTCAGGAAGAAGTCAAGGATTCAAAAAATGTTCAGGAAAAAGTCAGAGAATTGAATAAATGGTCAGAAAAAAGACAGGAAATCGAAATATGGTCAGGAAGAAGTCAGAGAATAAATAAAACGTTCATAGAAGAGTCAGGGAATTTTTGACCTGATCATCCGAAGAATGTAGCTCAAGGTTGATTATTTATCTTCCAGGAACTGGGCTTGTCGATAACGAAGGAACAGATCGATGAGATGGAGGCTCACATAGAGGACATAGACTTCGTTGCCGCTGCCGAAGAGGAGCGAAAAACGAGACACGACGTAATGGCACATGTCCATGTCTTTGGTAATCAGTGTCCAAAAGCTGCGCCCATCATCCATCTCGGAGCTACCAGCTGCTACGTGGGGGACAACACGGTAAGAATTGGAGTCGAATAACTGGAAATCGGTTTTTAACTTCTTCACTAATCCTTTTTTTCAGGATTTGCTGGTCCTCCGGTCTGGCTTCGACATCCTCTTGCCAAAACTTGGCGGAGTCTTGAACAGACTGGCCAAATTCGCAAACGAGTATCGGTCCCTGCCCACTCTGGGATTCACCCACCTTCAACCGGCCCAGTTGACCACTGTTGGAAAAAGGGCTAGTCTCTGGCTCCACGATCTACTCCTCGACGAAAGAGCCATCCGCAGGGCTAGAAACGACCTCAGGTTCAGAGGCGTCAAGGGTACCACTGGCACGCAGGCTTCCTTCCTACAGCTTTTCAATGGTCAGTCGTTACTCGCTCTCAGCAATGACTGAAAATTAATAACGATGATGAAAATGGACTCTGAAAATTGATATTTTTCAAGGTGATGGAGAAAAAGTCAAACAGCTTGACCGTATCGTCACCCAGATGGCTGGCTTCGAAAAATACTACGCTGTCACCGGTCAGACGTACTCCAGAAAAGTTGACGCCGAATGTTTAAACGTCTTGGCTTCGCTAGGAGCAACGGTCCATAAGGTGATATCTCAGTGGCTATTATTTACCGTGGGCTTCTGAATGACCCTGAAAAATCCTAGAAGTTCAAAGAATTTTGTGTTAAAATCATTCTCTCAGATCTGCAGCGACATACGTCTCCTGGCAAACATGAAAGAGGTCGAAGAGCCTTTCGAGTCGACGCAGATAGGGTCAAGCGCGATGGCCTACAAGCGCAACCCAATGCGTTCGGAACGCTGCTGCAGCATAGCTCGTCATCTGATGACCCTGGCGAGCAACACTCTACAAACGGCGGCCACTCAATGGATGGAACGCACCTTGGACGATTCTGCGAACCGCAGAATAGTTCTTGCGGAGGCTTTCCTATCGGCCGACGCTGTTTTAATAACATTACAAAATATCACCGAAGGATTGGTCGTCTATCCCAAGGTCATCGCCAAACACGTAGCTCAGGAACTTCCCTTCATGTCTACCGAGAACGTCATCATGGCGATGGTCAAGGCCGGCGGAGACAGACAGGTAACGATGATATAAAGACACAAAATATCGACTGCGTTATGAATTTTTGAATTTCTTTTCAGGTTTGCCATGAGAAAATTCGAGTTCTTTCCCACGAGGCTGGGGCGCAGGTGAAACAGCACGGATTGGATAACGATTTGGTAGATAGAATCAGGAAGGATCCGTACTTTTCACCGATCATCGGTGATCTCGACGGGCTTCTAGATCCTTCGACTTTTGTCGGAAGAGCCCCGGAGCAGGTGGTCGAATTTCTGACCGAGGAGGTTTACCCGGTTTTGAAAAACTACCAGAATCTCGATCAGGCTCCGGTTCTTTTGGAGATTTAATCACCCAGATTCCGACTTTGATCGAGAATAATTCTGGTGTAATTAGTTTCAGTGGATGCATTGCTGATTTATTATTTCACATAACGAGTGAAGATATACATAATTTTCTACAAAAAATATAATTCATTGTACAGTGTTATATTGTACTATGATAAGAGCTGGACAAAATCATTTATCATCGATATAATATAGAGTATAATATTCTTGATATACTTGTGTAAAAAAATAGGCACGTGTTTGCCAAGAAAAATTCTTACGGTTCACATTTTTGTCGAATGAAATATAATTACAGGGTGCTAATCAAGAGTATTTCATTTGTGAATATCGTCGACTGCGATAGCGTAATTAGTGAGAAACGAAAAAAGAAACTGTGAAGAAATAGCTGTAAGAAAATTAATTAAAAAAAGAAGCGAATGAAATTTTAATTCAGAAGACAGATGTGAAAAATTGAAGTAGTTGTTACAAACTAGAGAGAATAGTAAGGAAGAGTAGGTACAAGAATATTGAATAAAATTAGGATAAAAATCACATGTTTTTATTATAAAAAATAGACAGAAGGTTGATTCTAGCCACATAATAGGAGAGGAGACAGTCAGTCGTATAATGATAGAAAAGACAAGATGTTTGAGGATTCAGGTCTTAGGACTTTACGAAGTATTTCAATAAACATAATAAAAATCAACACAGTAAAGTAAAAAGAAGAGATAAAAGTAAAGGTATTAACAGTAATAGTAGCAGTAGTAAGGATAAAATAGTTAAGTAAGAATACAACAGTATAATAGTACGAGTAGCGAAAGTACAATGTAGACGTGGTAATTAGGTAAGGGGTAAAGGTACACCTTTAGTACAATAATCACAGCATTTAGTTTTTTCTTTTTTCTTTTTCATACGGATTGTGAAAACACAGGAGAAAGAGACGTCGAAAATCTTGAGCAAGACATAGAGTAGATAATAACAGAGGCAAAGAGATAGAGTCGAAAGATTTGGTACAGTGGAAAGTAACGAACTTACTGTAAAAGCTTTGAAAATAAAATAGAAAGAAACAGAGTTGAGAACAGAAAGTAGACAGTAAAAGGTCAGATAGAGCAGAGAAAGAAAATTTCGAGAGAAATAGGGGAGCAGAAAAAGACATAATGTCACAGACAGAGATAAGAAGAGGAAAATAGAGTAGACGGAATAAGTGTAGATCATAGAAAATAGCTATAGTGGTAGATTTAGTGGAAAGATATTTTTAATTAACTTCAGCAAAATAGGTTTAAAGAATAATCGGTGGTAATACTGTTCAGTAGAGATGTGTAAGAGACTTTGAAAATAGATTCTTCGTTCTATAAAGAATAGTAGATAGATCGAGTCGAGGTAGAAGTAGGATAGGATAGTAAAGAAATGAGATTGAAAAATAGGGAGAAGAAAGTTCAAAGTTGTTCAGAAGACGAAATATAAATTCAGCAAAGATGTGGAAGAAAGAGAAGAATAAGAGTAGAAGATATTGAGAAAATAGTATCGCAGCTAACAATAAATGTGTAGATAATCAGCTGGATGAGGAAATAATTGAGTGAAAGTTTCTAGGTAGTTTGAAAGAAGTAAGAAAATAATATTAAAATGAGAAAAAAATAGCGAGATAGAAGAGAATCAAAAGTTCAGGTACGCAAAGTAAAAGTTCAGGCGTCTACGAAAGTGAAGATAGTCACAGGATCGAGAGAAAAGAACAGTTTTTTTCAGAGAAGAAGATAGAAATAGTGAAACAGACAAAGACACAGAAGTGAGGAAAGAAGTTTTGAGAAGAAAAAGGGATAAATTGTAGAGACTGAAATTAAGTGTGAAATTAGATTGAGGCAAGATTTGGCTAAATTTTGAGATCAGAACAGAGACAGATTCAAGTAGATAATAATTAAAGACAGATTTGAGTAGAGACAGAAACAGACAGTAGAAGACAAGGAGTAAAAAGTAGCTTTTTCTATAGTTTCAGAAAATTAGGGGCACAGATCAGCACTCAGATGGGAGAGTAGATGTAAAACAGAGTAAAGTATCCAGAAGATGAATAAAAGAATCGAGAAAGATGTATAGAAGCAGAAAGTATCTAGGAGAGAAAATAGGAAAGATCAAGGATTATAGATATAGAAATCAGAGGGTAGAATTTGCAAGAGTTCGAATAGTTCATGAAGAGAAGATAAAAGACAAAGAGTAGAATCGTGAAGAAGTTGAAACAGGGGAAAAGAGAAAATCGAAAAAGAGGTCAAGTAAAGATTCACGGTAGAAATAATAGAAGAAAGATTAAAGGACAGCTGAACAAGAGTCATTTTTGAAAGAGAAAAGAAGAATACAAAAAAAAGAAGTAGAAATACACTAAAGAGTAGAAGAGAGCAAGATGTACGAAATATAGATCAGAAAATAGAGAGATCCACTGTATACAGACTCGAAGACTAAACTATACAGGGAAAAAGTTTAATTTTCTTTTCTGTGACCAAATACTGTCTTCAACATGATCAGTAAGTTCGTTAATCAAATTGATAAGAAATACCAGTCGAATAGTCGTCAGTGGATGTAAAGAATAATCAATTGGTCCTAAAAGCTTATTTGTTTCCCAATTAGTCGAGTTTCGCGATCGTCACGTAAAGAGAGTAAAGAAGATTGGTACAAAGTAGAGAGAAATTTTTGAAAATATATCTGAACTACATATTCAGGAGAAGAGAAAAATTACAGAGTAGATTATGAGAGGGATAAAGCTATCACAGTGAGTTACAGCCGTTTTTAATCTGCGGAAAAATTAATTACAGCGTCTATTGATCCTTACGTGTCAATCAAATCATGTTAGGAACTGCTGTTTGTTTCATACCATTTCATTTTCAAATCGTGGAGAGTAAGAACAGCTTGGCTCAATATTTACAAAGCAAATAACAGTAATTATACTCTCAAAAGGTACGTAGAAGGGGAAATAGACGATGGTAAGGCATGAGATTCTTG
This sequence comes from Euura saliciscinereae, assembly GCA_018420115.1. Classification (NCBI taxonomy): domain Eukaryota; kingdom Metazoa; phylum Arthropoda; class Insecta; order Hymenoptera; family Tenthredinidae; genus Euura; species Euura saliciscinereae. The sequence continues at coordinate 28,083 of JAFFZH010013052.1, forward strand.
AGTGTCTATAAGTATGTGCATATAATCAATTTTTTGGTGGGAATGTTTCGAAAGTATGTTAATTTTAACACGATTTCTTTTGTTTTTTTATACTCTTTCAATATGGTTATTCATTCATTGAGAAGCTTTCCGAGTTCTGGACTGAAAAAACGAACGATTCAATTCTTGAGCTGATATCCAAATCAGTCAAAACTATGAAACAGATCTAAAAAATTTGATCGTCGTTTTTAATTCAGCTGTTCGTAAGAAACTAAAAATTTATCAGAGATCCCACGAGTTCTGCGTTTGTATTTTTTCGTGAAGATGAAATTTCAGCCGATTTAAAAGCATTTTTTGTCGACGATGATGTTTTTTTTTGTTCTTCTATTTTTCTCAGCTCAAAGAGAATAAAAAGTAAAAAATAAAAAGGTGTCCGAAGAGGAGAGCCTCTGCGTCAGAGTACTCGAGTAGAAAGTATAAAGCTTTTCATAACTTCTTGGCTATACGGTGTCCGGTGAAAGTAGCACCGTCTGAAATTTTGCCAGACTCGACGAACACTGCGAGCTGGTCACCAGCCTCCATGTCAAGGAGAACGAGATTCGAACCACCACCCGGTCCCACGCTGACCACGGGACTCCATGAATTCGTCGAGCCTCCTTTACGCTTCAGAGTCAGCCTCAAATCGGAACTTCCATATCCGGCGAAGCTGAACTGATACAGGCCCGGACAGTGGGTCGTGAACGTACCGGTTGTTGCAACGTATCCAACCCCCTTGTCCACCAGGGTCTCGGATAGAACGACCCTAGCATTCTGCATTGACAAAAATATACATCAGAATTCAAAAACTCCAACAATTTTTTTTTCTCACACCCGGTCGCACGACAGTATATTGCACAAATACAATTCTTACGTCTATTCTTCCATGGGATGCTGCGAAGGCGACGACGCCTGAGCAATCTTCAGCGGTGGCGAGCTTTCGTGCTCCGATAGTCGTGGTCCTGGCGGTTGGAGGGTCAGGAACAGCGGCTCTACACGATAGTATGATTTGTACCAGTAGGACCGACCACGCCACCCACCTGTAATAAAAAATATACAGAGATTAAAATCTTGCTCAGCGGGTTTCAACCGACCAATTGAGATTCTTGTTTTGGCTAAAAACTGGGACTCTGTAAGTTCGCCAAGATACTTTCACTGCTAGAGGCAACGACGTCGAGTCTTCAAGCTTATAACTCCGGATAAAATTATTTCGAGGTCTTAGAATCCCGTGATACGTTTTCTAAAAAATTAAATAAATCTTGATAATCGTGGGAAGCTTTTTATTCCCATTTTGATAAACTTTCCAGAGTAATTAGAACGAGATAGGAGATCGCAGATGTGGGGAATCTGTTGATATTGTAAGGAAATACTAAACCATAAAACAATTCCTTCTAAGGCTTGCCAGGGTCAACGCGTTATTGACCACCGGAGAAAGTCAATGGATTGCATAATATTTGCATATCCATACGAGATTGAGTGAGGTATTCGCGTAAACACTTTCGTAAAATAACAAGATGGAACACGTCCTGCAATATGCAAAGTGGTTTTTTGTTTTATGTGTCGCTGTGTAAAAAAAAAAACACTGGGGAATAATAAACCGATGGATCAAAAGTCCAAGTATTCAGACTTCAATAGCAATAATTGTGACACTCGAAAGTCTCGCATTAATTAAAGTGATTATGCGGACCGCGTGACACGGAACGGAAGTTCCAAACTCTAATTACTGTATCAATTATTCATACGTGACTACGGTCAACATCGCCGAGGATCATTTGGTATTCGACTGTTTCGAAAAAATAAACGATCTCCAAATTTCATCAAACCGATGATCCAGTAGAATGAGAAATACTAGCTTTTCTCATTATCAATAATATTGAATTGTGATGAAATTAATTTTTTTGTGTACTACGATAACTTGATTAGAATTTTCCAAATAAAAAGTTTTTCAATTTTTTAAGATATCGATTTGATCAATTCGAAGTCAGTAAAATCTATCCGATTCATTCGCTCGATTTTTGTCTACCGTGGTTCATTTTCTTCACTAAACTATTTTTTACAATTGACTAGAATTTCCAAAGAAAAAGTTTTTCGATTTTTGAAGATATCAATTTTCAATTCGAAGGGAGCAAAATCTACCTGACTTTCTTCTACCGTGGCCCATATAAATTCATCGTGACAATTTATTGTCTCGTTAATTGAATACTCAGTTGAATATTTCTATTTGTTTCAATCATCCAAGTCGATGTTGATGTGATTTGATTAAATTGAATACTGAAGCAAGAAACATTATCGAAAAATCATGTTACGGTGAAAACTGAAATGAGTCAGAAAATCTAAAAAAATTGTCTTCATATTGAATGAATTTGAATTGAAAAATCGATATCTGAGCTTTTGTCTTCCAATTTCAGGATTTTTATTCAAACAATTTCAAATTATGTTCAACTGTGTAAAGTAAGATAAGAGAACTGGACATATTGCGACATGTTTGTATCTAATAGTAAAATGAGGCCGACAGTGTCCTCGAGTCTCCATATAAATTGCGTACAAATGTTGTTCCTATATAGAATAGTAAAGACGTATGTATTGAATCTATATTTCACGTGCTGATAAGCCCAGTGTGTGCAATATAAGAAAATAGATAAATGAAAAAAAAGGTTTACTTCTTGCGCGTTCACGCTCGATCGATCTAGTAAATCAGCTTTTATTATACCAGTAGCAGAACTAGTGTCCATGTCGATCCTGCTCCACTCTACTTTCTATATTCTCTTCCAGTATTGATAAGGGAAAGTTTAATCACGTATATATCAGGGTTATTCACATTTTTCAAACTATATTCCTCAAGTTTAATTACCCGTTATTTTATTTATTTATTTATTTTTATCTGTTTCAAAACTGACACCGCGTGATCTTGCGATTCTTTTTTTTCTCTCTAGTCTGTCGTATGAAACTTTGATCGTGAGATAAAAATCCGGTCTATAAACCCTTTCACTTTCTTTATACACACTTTTATATACAGTCTCAAGGCGATATTCATATTTACGACATGCGACAACGCAAAAAAAAAAACGGAACACGTGACTGAACTCAAATTCCTGTCTAGTTACACGTGTCGTTATCGAAATTGTTTGATCAGTTTGACCAAAGAAGCCTAGATTCACTAGTTGCGACTATTATCACACAGATAAGAAATTGACTGATTTTACTTATCACATATTGACCACGTTTCAATTTTTACGCCATCATTATTATAATCATTATTATTTCTATTTCAATTAACAATTTTATCGCCTATATTCTTTGATGTGTAGCGAGAAATAGGCGATAAGAAGTGTAAAGTGAGGAGGGACGACGCTAGATGGCGGGATTGTCGTACCGAACAGTGACGTCACAGCGTGGCGCGAAGAAAGAGACCGTTTCGAACTTTGTATCGTTAATTATATATGAACTTTGCACATGTGGGACTAAAAAAACGGAGTTATAAGTCTGTCTATTGCGACATGCAGTAAACCCAATTAGCAGTCATCGGTAATTACTGAAAGAACCTTCGACTCTACACGTTAGACGGTTGTAAGTTAGAACCTGGTTAGAAACTAGGAGTAGGTTGACACGTGTATGCAAAACAGTCGCTGCGCTCGCGAAGCTTGAGCAATTTTTCAATTTTTTTCATCCCATTAGAGTTTGTTATGTAATAAAACAGTCATTACGTAACTTGTAAAACTTGGATCAGCGTGTAGCCACGACGTTATTCATTCAACCGTAACGAATATACGTAATTCAGATTTGAAACTATTTTATTTCATAATCAATTTTTGCTATGTCATCGATTATTCACTTTCGCAATTGAATCTGATACGATATTTATTCATTAATTTTTTTTCCATTCTTATTAGTGTTTTCAATTCCTTTGCCGAAGATAAAAATCAGCGTTTCAATTCCGTCACACCGTTTTTTTTTTATTCATTACTATCTGTTTCGTAACTTGTGATATGACGCAATAATATAATGATCAGAGTTCGATTTAATCGGTTAATTGACTTCATATTGATCTCAACCAGGAAATGTGAGAATTTTATTCTTTTTTTTTGTAGTTTTGTGAAATGAAATTCGTAAGTAGAATTGATATATGTATTGAAAAAAAGAATCAAAGTCACTGACACACTTTGAAACTGCGTAGTTGTCGTTGATTGAATACAACTTCGAAGATTGTGTTATAAATCCTGCGCTGTTTTCTCTCCGAGGATGGAAAAATCGCGATTCCAATTTAATTAATCCACAAACGGCGTCTAGTGCGGTACTGTACAAGCGATGTCAGTTCCGGATACCATTTTTAGTGCACAAGGATCGAAAGCTTGCTTTTATTGGTACATCAATGCCGTTAAAAAAAAAATCTAGACTACAATTTTGAACAGCGTATCGATTTTTTATTACTTTCCTTTCCTCCTTTTTTTTTTCTTTGTTTTGTTGTTGCTTCTTTTTTCATTCTTCTTTTTGTTATGGCTTTGCGAAAACGAGAAAGCGATATACATATCAAGCGCAACGATCACGTGTTCTTTACGTGAACTGTAAACTAAATTATATAAAACGCAATTGAACCGCGAGACTGTTTCCTGATAAACAGTCACGAATCGATAGACAAGAGATCGAATCGACATTTTATATGGTTTGAGAGCAAAAATTGGGTGAAAGTATAACCGATTCGGATTTTACAGACTACTTTTCTTCTTCTTCTTGACACTAGATTTTGAGTTGATCACCCAATTTTGTCTCAGTATCAAAGTCTACTTTCACATAATATTTTATTACAGTTTACTAATTACTAATGACCTTAGAATACTTGGAAATGTCACGAAATACAATCTTAGGATGATTTAAACCGATCAATTCTTCAGTGCAATGGCTACCCTACTGAAAATATTGATGTGATAAATTATACAATCTTATAAACGGAATCATCTCATCTAACTATACTGCGATCAGATAAAAAGCGAGTTACGCCAAGTTTAGTTGCGCCATCATCGGCTGATAACCGCAAGTCTGATTGTCGACGTTGACAATTTTTCCGAATGATTAGTCGATGCTTGATACAGTTGAATTTAATTTAGGAGGATTAACTCACATGATGTTTCGCAGTGGAGTGGCGGGCTGCGGCTAAGTTGTTCCGATATGTCCGGTGGTCCGGCCGCGGTTGCAAAGCTCGTGAATGTCCGAACCTTTATATCAACTCGGCGCGTTCTCCGACAGGCGTTTGAGCCACTTGCTGCCGCTATCCTGTCGCGGTTCTCTTCCCATATTGTGCGACTCCCCCTCCAAATTTTCCGCTATTTGTTGTCGCGAACACAGAACCAGATATACACGACTTTTGAGAAACCACATCGACACGGTTGTTCGCTTTGTGTCACAGATACTATTTTTTTTTCATCTTTTCAAAAACGTCTTTTTTGCGATACGCGACAATTTCAGTTTCGTCGAGATTATGGGGACCAGGCAGGGCCTGGATTTTTAAGAATAGCTTTCTTTTCTTTTTTATCTATTGTATTAGTACAATCTTTTAGGAACGTTTTGGAGCAGACGTAACTGAAAAAATCGCAAAATTGAGCTCAGTAGAGGCAGAACTACTTTTTCTGTTAGTTTTGCCACGATAACTCGAGAACGCCTCAAGATATCGACTTGATTTTTTTTTTCTAAACGAAGATATCAATTGTTTTCACAGATTGAACCGACGTCTGTAGAGAAAAAATTATTTTTTGGTACCGACATAACAATTAATGTGGCAAATTATTCGTGTTTTTCAGAATATCAGCCGTCATTTTCCCAATTTTCATGTTTTTCACGAATTTTTTTGGTTCGATCTAGGCAGACGAATCCCCTGAATGGAATTCCGTGCGAAAACTGCGAAAATTCAAATCCAGGTATTTGGAATCGTGCCAATAAGGGTGCCAATCACTGAATGTCATTGATTTTCATCGACAAAAATGTGCCAAACAATGTGAAACTGAAAAAAATTACGTATTTTTGTTCAATTTTTCGGTTTTGCACTTGATATCTCGTTGTCGTGCCCTTTTGGCACGCGTGTAGCGTGTCTTTATGCTTCGTGCAGGCTTAAGGTAGAATTTCTCGAGTTGACCCACTGTACTATTTCCTAGACCGGCGTGCACCGTTAGCTCTGATCACCCGTTAAAACCGTCATTGTTTAGTAACACTCTATTTGGCATTTATGACTAGAGGATGTATCGCAGCAGTGTCATTTACAGGAAGAATAGAAAGAACATAGAAAAAAACTGCTTCATTCAAAGTCACCGAGGTCGATGGATCGAATTCTCTACTTGATAATCGGCGAACTTACATGGATTTAGAAAAAGAAAGTCTAGTTAGACAGATTGAAAGAGAAAGAGTGGGACACCAGCGATTCTCTGATCGACTTTATCGCTGACTCACTTTGATTCGGAGACTCTCTCGTTGTTGGGGTACAAAAAATAGAAAAATAACGAGATTATTCTTCATTGAACTAAATCAAAATCCTTCAATCAGGAGATAATTAATGAGCCCAGATTTTGTCTCTTTTCATTTTTTCTTTCTAATCACCTTCCGTCTTCTTTTCTTCCGTTCAAGGCGAACTTGAGGAGAAAGGCGGAAAGGACCCAGCGAATGATCCTGATCCTGATCAACCTTCTTTCAAAATGTAATACGCGATAATAATTATCTTTTTTTGATAATATTTTAGGCGAAAGTAGACCGTATTCAAGATCGTTGTGTACAGACTGCAATAACATAACGGGTCGAAAGAATCGTGAGAGTGATTATGGGCACCGAAAATGTACCAGTGGGTCAATGGAACAAGTTCGCTTTTAACCGGCGAGGCGATACCGAAGACCCACGGTACATACTCTGGGACGATATCATCGTGGGTTGAAGTGCGCAAGTTCAAGGGTCTCTTTTTTAGAAACTTGTCTTTTTAGGATCTGACACGTGGTTCGTTGGGTCATCGGAATGACAGTCACAAAACTATCCTCCTGCCTTTTCTGTGCCATCGAGAATCCCACACCGGAAATCGGCAATTTGAAAGTTTTGAGGAACCACAGTGGGCTGACAATTAAGACGTAAACTTTCCACGATTCGAATCAATTTAGATTGGACAATTTCACAGACTGATCTGCATAATTGGTTTCAAAGTGATCGTGATTGTGACGTCAGAATTCACAATTTCAACGTACCCCATGGTTTTTTGGGTCGCTGATAATGAACATTGAAGTCAGTTTTGCAGAATTTCAATTTGGCGTTTTCAACTCGCTGCAAATAAACTAAAAACATTTGGATTCTGATGAAACTGGTTCTGGAACGATTTTTGGGTCACTAACCAAGTATCTGAAGTCAGATTTGCCAAATTTGCTGGGGAAAAACGAAAAATTTTCTACTCGAAAGTTTTTTGAACCACTGATCGAGAATCCTAGGTCTGATTTGCAAAATTCGAAATATCTGGAATCAGAATAAAAACGGGAAGTTCAAAGGCTGACCCAAACCCGCTTCTTTCACTGATTATTAGTGTCACTTGGATTATTGTTCAAAGCTGATTCTTCTATTCCATACGTGGTTCGACGATGATGAAAAAAGAACAGTTTTCCCACGTCGTAGTCTTATATCATTGACACAGTAGCGCGTGGGTGGACTCTTGCACGAACGAGTATTACAGTTACGAGTTTATCTCGTATTAAATATGTGGTTACGAAATATTCGCATCCTCGCGTGTTTAAAAATCCGACTTTCTTCTACCTGGAAAAAGAAGAGGGTCTTCAAAGCCATCATAGGAAGCAGTCGAGATTGCGTAGGCGCATTCAAACTGGGTTAATTCAGGCTTCTAAGTCAGACAGGTAACACATAATTTCTCGGACATTATGTCAATCTGCGATTTTATGCTTCCTAATTACCAGAATGCGAAAGTTTGCTCAAGCAGTCGTTCAAAATCGACGAGACGCATTAATCTCAACATAATTTGCAAATATTTTGGATCCATCGATGATAATTTTCTATCTTCAACATCATCATTCTCAGACTTACAGTGAATTTAAGGATGTACAGGCCATACAATCTCAACCAAAAGTGAGTCTCGTCGTCAATATCGAGTACTTCGAGATAAGATAAAAATCGGAAAAAAATCAACCACGATCAAAATGATAAAAGTATTCATTTTCAATAATAATAATGCCCGAAAGTTATCAACAAATTGTTTAAAAAAATCATTGTTTAACAAATTTCCTGGTGAAGTTATTTTTTTTCATGTCAAATGAATTCGTTAATCTTTCTGAATAGACATGAATTTTTTTCAGAATTTTGTCACTTTTTTAAAATTCCGTTTTCGGAAATTTTTAAAGGCTGTATTTACAAAACTATTAGTTCCACGCTCCGGAAATTTCGGAATTGTAATCTACATCGTTTCCTCAATAACATATCGAAAATTCAGATTTTTTCTCCATTTTTCAAAATCGAAAACGGAAATTTAAAAAAAGTGACAAAATTCTGAAAAAAATCATGTGTATTCAGAAAGATTAACGAATTCATTTGACATGAAAAAAAAATGACGTCGACAGGAAATTTGTTAAACAATGATTTTTTTAAACAATTTGTTGACAACTTTTGGACATTATTATTATTGAAAATGAATACTCTTATCATCTTGATTGTGGTTGATTTTTTTCCGATTTTTATCTCATCTCGAAGTACTCAATATTGACGACGAGACTCACTTTTGGTTGAGATTGTGTGGCCTGTACATCCTTAACGGAGGAAGACCGCGTGCTAATTATACCGAATGAATAAATGAATTGTATAATTACGCTCGTGACGTTTCAGCGCCAAATTACGTATTCGGAAGTTTACAATGAAGAGAAAGCATCGAAAGGTACTAAAAATATCACGAGTTTTTAAGTATCAAGATTCGCCATTTCCACAGTCTCGCTGTATAAGCTATAGATGGATTTTTTCACTAGACTAGTGTAGAGTTTACCGCTTTCTGACAATATTTAGTCAAACGTATCTCCGTTTTTCTTCATCCGTTTATAGTTTCTTCAAATATCCTCGATACACGTACAAGTGTCGAATGTCACTCGCAGTCGGTGAAAGCAGTACCAGCAATTATCTTCAGTCAGTAGTTTCCATAGTTTTTCAAACCGCACGATATCATTGCGCCTTTATTTTCACAGGCTATTGAACCAAGCTCTCTATTGTCCGTGGTCTGAACCATCGACTTTGTCACAGAGCGCAATTATTGCCAAACTAAAATTGCGTCATTCGAAACAGTCAATAATCTCACGCAGCGTAAAAAAAAAAACGATCAGACATTTATTAATTCTCAAACGAACTGATCTGAATCAAGAGAAAGACACAGCTTGACTGACAATAAGTCAATTAGGATAAAAATCAGTATCCTTGGACGAGGACAGGACCTTGAACAATCCAACAGAGTGTATATCCGCATTACACACGTTTTTCAGATTCAAAAGATAAATAATTTGTTCATATCCTGTTATCCTCAATACTTTGCGTAGTAACTGTGATTACTAGTTATAAAATGTACAAAGTATACAGAAAATAACAGAGTTATGACGTCACCGATGGCCATCGTGTATCTGCAAAAGCCAAAGGTATTGAAATTCAGTTCCGTTCCCTTCAACTTCCGCAATTTCTACTTTGAACAAAAGTGAAGAAAGGAGGCCCTGACTATTTCTAGTTTGGGATAAAGTCAGTCAAGTTCTGATTTGTAGATCGAATCGCAGTCCTTATTCGCTGATTATGATTGCTCGAAGAAAGTGGCTCTGTGCAGATAAATATATGGCATATAGAATGTGTAAAGAATAAAAAAGAAAAAGATATAAATAATTTGATCGATGATTGGCGGAGGTTACGAGTCTCCGGAGTGTAGGTAGCGAGAATTGCAAACTGGACAGTTGACCACACCTCAACCTGTCAACCGTATAGCTGTTATCCGTAGCCCGTACCGCGCAGCCGTTGGTCTTATTTGGAGCAAACGAAAGTTTGCTCGGAGCTAAAACGCGCGAGTCTCGCGATTCGTATGTAACTGCAGATATTAAAATAGTATAGTTATAATACCTACGGTACGGATGTATAATTACATACTCTTGATCTGTCGACTGGTCGACCGCAGAAGCGTTACAAAACAACTGGGGGCACCTAGTTTGTTGTTTTTGGGAAATCATTGTTGTTATTATTACAGGTAGAATGGAATACAGGTGTGTGTGGGCGAAGTGGAATTCATTGAAACACGAACCAACGAGTGGAGCAGAATGTGGAAATTCGATACAGGCCAACATCGGTGTTGCAATTTTGCACTTTTGGATTATGCAACGAACCGATAATTCTGTGTCCTGAACCTGTTGGTATTTTGCAGAATGAAAGAGGGCGGGCAAAAGCTGGACAGAATTTGGACCACTTTCAAATGTATACGACCGATTCAGTACTTTCTACCTTTCCGTTTATCTCTTTTCAGAGGAAAAAGGCTTCGATCGGTTCAGTACTTCTCGAATCATTTGAAGCACAAAATTCTAACGAGGAATAAAAATAGGCAAACTATCGTTTTTTGGGTCACTGATTACGATTTTGAAATCAGATTCGCAAACTTCAAGAAATCAAATGTGATATGTTGCTCAAGAATTCTGAAAATTATCTGATTTTCATTCAAATTCGTATTCGACCATTTTTTTTTCTTCCTTGCTAATAGTTTCTATTATCTCGAATTGTCTTGTTGAATTTACGAAAATTCGAATTCAATAATGATATCTTTATACGTTTTTAGCACAAGAAAAGAAACAAAAAAAAAAACGGGAAGTTCGAAGGCTGGCCTATGAACGGTCAATAGCCAATTTTGATTATTCATTTCCAAAACGAAACTTTCATTTCCTAGTCACTCGTTCCCTTGTCATTCTCAACTGAATTTTTTTTTCTCGTCACCGTTGCTGCTGGAACCTTGTAACTTTGTACAATGAGATCCGGCTGTAAATGAGAGCTTTTAAATGGTAAGAAAGACAGAAAGAATAACGACTCAAAGAAACATACACACACAAAAAACCGGGTCCCAGTTTTCAAGTCAATGAAAAATTCGCGTAGTAAATGATGGTGCGATGCTGAAGCCTGGGACTTTCTTCCGACTCAGGGAACACAGCCGGATCCCATACTTCCGCCTATTGTAGTCCTCTCGTTCCGGTTATCTCGACGTGTCACGTAATCGTATTATTGCTCATTTCTACGTTACACAGATTCACATGAGGTGATAATTCGAGCAGAGTTAATTTTATCTTCAGGTGACGCGGTTATACCTTCGAAAATGGCGATTATACGATCCAACGATTTACTCAACAATGTCGACGAACAATAAATCAGCGTCGATCGGAAACTCGATTAATCAACAATAACGAGCAGTGGGTACAATTCTGTTCAAATAGATTCAGTGTAATCGACGATTCAAACCGCAATGGTTTGCGGTTCAAAGGTGGTAGTTAGGTGAATAAACTGCGTGCAATTTTAACACTGTATAATTCTATTGTAAAGGAAGTAAATTAAGGAGTGACTAGTTAGTTATTCATGTGATGTTCTGCGTGACACGCCTCAGCTTTCCCTGATTATTAATTTCGTACCGCGTTTGTATTTGATTTCTACAATATAGTCGTAGGTAGAGGGAATTTTTTTTGGGGTATAATGAGATAAGAAGAAGTCGAGATCATTAATTTATGTTCTTTATTCAATAAAATTCGGTAATAATATGATATAATATCGTAAAACTAATTCAGAGATGTTCAAACCATACGATAATGGCACGGTGATTAGATTAGAAGCGAGATTCGTACGAATAAGAAAAAGAAAAAAAAAATATCGATCTAATATTACTAATTGCAAAATATGTCTCGTAATAACTGCATAGGAAATATGAGTCGAGTTTTTCTGCAGTTATAACATATAACTTTCGCTTGAAAATTAATTAAGTAGCTGCAGGTAAAACAGAAACGTTAATTTAACGTATACACAAAGGTTTTATTTATTACTGAATTTGTTTTCTTACTGGCTAAAATGGTAAGCATATAAATAAATTATTATCAAAGAGAGACATAGAGGGAGAAAGTATAATATTAAAGTAATAAAAATGTATTGATTTAGATTCTATGAAGAAGAAAAAAAATAAGTAAGTAGATTCTGTAAATGGAATATTAAAAAAAAAGGGGGGGGGGGGGGGGGTGTATATTTTAATTTAATAAAAAAATTTTTTTTTTTTTTTTTTTTTTTTTTTTTTTTGATCACTCAAGTAAAGTTTATTATTATATACAACAAAAAACAAACAACCTATCAAAAAATTTGCAACAGATAATCACCGTATAAAATATCATCACTCAATAATCAGATTTTTTACACCGAAATCCCTTTGTCCTAATATATACAAATTTTGAAGGAACGAACGTAAGACGAAAAATATTTACATTGCACTTTGATCGTGGGCAAATAATTAACGTTATCCTTTTTTTCTTCCTTTTTCACCAGCTTCTAGAGCTACGGTCTTTGGACTGATCGTTTCGAGCTACTTTCTCCTACCGAACTAACACGCTCTGTCACTTCGTCGCAGAATCGACGATTTACTATTTAAGTAATTCCTTGCAGTTCATAAGCCACTGGAGAGATAGAGAAAAAATGGGGAGAGATCAGGGAGACAAAGTAACTCCAGAAATGATCAAAAATGCCCAAGGTGAGGCTCTAGAATCGGAAAATATGCTTTTTCACGGCATAGGCATTAAAAAGTCACTTTTTGACGCCTGTTTTCGTTCCGGCAAGTGGCACTTTATACCGCTAAGTTTAAAGTTGCGGTATAAAGTCTTTATTCCGCAACTTTGATGCGCAGTCCGAAGTGCGCATGTCAAAGTTGCGGAATAAAGTCTTTATACCGCAGGTTACCCCCTCTCTACTACCTTTTACAGCAGCTCCTATAAGCAGTTCGTGCGGAACTCAACTGGCGTCAAAGTGACTTATATTAATGCCTTTTCCGTAAAAAATATTGTATGGGGCGTGCGCAGAAAGTAACTGTTCAGCAAGGTTATGTTTTTAGTACTCGCCGTTGCTTTACAAGGCTCGCCTTCGGCTCGCCAGGTAAAACCAACGGTTCGTACGAAAAACATAACCTTGCCGAATAAACAGTTACTTTCGGCGCATGCCACATAAATGTCTATTAACGAAAATCAAGGCTATCGTCAAGACGGTGAAATGGATTTCCTCTAAACCAGAAGGTTGTCGTCCTGGCAGGCCGGTCCCTTGCTGGGCCAGTTGCAGGCTCCCGCGTTACCGTCGAAACTGAGATGCACCGGGCAGTTGAATACGTGCAGGGTGTACTTCTGCTTCCACTCGTCGAAGTGACAGGCGTAGAACTTGTTGCAGAATTTCGGATGACGGAAGAGTCCGGCTCTAGCACAGTCGGAACCACCCTGAAGAGTCTCCTCCGTGTCGCGCCAACCGCCAGGTCCGTAGCGGTCGAAAGCTGCACCAGCGCCGCCAACGGCGTTTTTAGCAGCTGAAAAACCTCCGAGAGACTTAGCAGCCTTGCTTCTGGATCCGGCTGAACGTCCTAGCGGAATGTCACCTCGGTCGAATCCTGTGGGACCGTTCACAACCTGTGGGTCAAAATTGTCCGAAGAAACTTCGTACGACTCCTTATCCTCGGAGTATTGGGACGCTGATGGACCACCTCGGGACTTCGAGATCGGCGACGCGGTCGACGAGACTGGGAGATAGGCGGTCGACGGTCTTCCACGACCCCTGAACACCGGGGCTGGAGACGAGACACCGAAGACGGCGCTGACCGGTGTCCTCGGGGAGGACGAGTACGAAAGAGAATTACTAGGGGTTCGGTAGACCGCAGCGGACTGGCTGGGCTCGCGATCGGCTTCGAGGTCAACGTAGATCTGTGACTCGTCGTAATTGGCCAGATCGACTTCTCCTCTCGTGGATTTGATCAACTTGGCTCCCGGTCCGCGGAGAGTCTCGAAGGGATCAGATCTGCAGGTACATTGGGCTCCGAGTTTGCCGAGGAGAAGAGGATGCAGGTCGCTCAGCTTGACGATGACCTTGCCCTTTCCTCTTCCTGACGATGGTTTCACAGTGGCAACTTCGTACAAGGGTGTCGTGGCCGAGTATCCGCTGGTCTTGGAACTGAAACTGTAACCTCTGGTGCCGGAGGTGTAACGACTGTAGGCGTCGGTATCGATCACCGAATCTGGAGTCGTTGCTTGGTATTGTTTTACCGGTACGACATTTCCGGAGGTCTTGAAACCGAAGCCTGAGTTTCCAATGTTGACGTCGTCGTAGTCGTTTGGCTTGTATCTGATCTCGCCTCGGTCTGAACTTTCGTAGTTATTCACCAGTTTGGTCACTTCGCTCTGAGGAATGTCCACTTTGCTTGGAGAACCTTCGTTTCCGTTGGAATACCCTGAAGAACTTCCTCTGTAGTATGGGGCTGAAGTCGAACTGACGAACTTCACACCAGGCCTAGAGTACTCGTAGCCCTGGGAGACTGGGGCTGCGGTAGAACTGACGAACTTAACACTCGGTTTCGAGTAGTCATAGCCCTGGGAGACTGGGGCTGAAGTCGAACTGACGAACTTCACACTCGGTTTCGGGTAGTCGTAGCCCTGGGAGACTGGGGCTGAAGTCGAACTGACGAACTTGACACTCGGCTTAGGGTAATCATAGCCTTGTGAACCGGAAGCAGTGGCTGCTGTCGAGCTGACGCTGTACCCTCCTTGGTATGTAGGCTGCTTAACGGCTGGTCTGATCGATGGCGATGGTCTGTGGTATTGATCGTTGAAGTCTGGAGCGAAGGTGCTCGACGGAACGTAGTTTACCTGGGAAATAAGGAATCGCATTAATGAAGAACGTTGAGTATGCTGAAGATGTTGAGAACACTGAACCAAACCTACCTGTTGGTTTACTGTAACGGTTGGTCGTCTGTAGACCTGCGGAGTGACGGTGCTGGGGGAATTGTAGGTCAGTTGTTTTCCTGGTTTCTCGTAAGTGTATCCCTCTTCGGTGTTCGGAGCCACTGTCGAGCTGACGTATTGTTTCTGGAAGTTGAATCCAGTCTGCTGATTGATGCCACCGACATTTCCGGAAGTCTGATCGGTCAGTCTACTATCGGTATAATAGTACTGTCCAGTGGTGACTGCGATCGGTGCAGCCGTTGACGGGATAACGGTTTTATATCCAGTGTTGTAGACTGGGGCCAGAGTTGACAGTGTGATGGGTTTCTTGGCAGCTTCGAACAGCGTCGTCTTATAGACATCAGCTGGTCTGGTGGCGAAGGCGATCGGTGCCTGAGTTGGTCGGCGCTGGTAGACAGTAGTCTGCTGTACTCCATCACCAGAGTTTTGGTACTCAAAGTTTTGACTCGGTCTCCTGTACTTGTAGCCAGTTGAGACGGAGCTGACGCTGGAAACCTCAGGCTTTCTGTAACTGTAGGTGTTCACAACGGCCGGAGCAGCCGTGATGGGCGCGGATGTGACGACCGAAGGAGTGTTGTACACCTCGACGTTCAACACCGAAGAAGGTGTCGTGGCCGTCAGAGGAGCGATGGGCTCGTGGTAGGTCACCGTCAACGGAGAAGGTGTCGAAGATACGAATTTGACCGTTGGGTTGTCGTACGAATAGCCGGAGGTATAGCCGAGGTTTATCTTCGACGTATCGACGTGGCTGACGTCAGGCGCGGCCGTCGACGTGACGTAGGCCAGGTTGTTGACATCGTTTCCGATCGAGCTTCCCTGGTACTGGCTCTGTCCTACGAATGCCTTGCTTCCGATGTTGTCGGGCGACGCGGTCGAGCTGGGACGCGAGTATCCCGAGCCGGTGATGTAGGAACCGCTTCCACCGATCTGAGCAGTGTTTATTCCAGTCTTGGTCACCCCTGTCTTGGTGAATCCTTGATTGTTGTACGAGTTTATTCCGGCCAATGTGTTCCCGAGGACGACGCCGTTGCTGCCATCGATTCTTCCGCCGGAGACGATGGAGTCCGGTAGAGAGGCGTAGGCCGGTTGACGAGTGCTCACATCGCTTGCTGTTAGTTTGCTGGTGCTGTAGCCGTTGTTGTACGTGACCGTTCCTCGTCCTCCGTTATCGTGATATTCGGTCGTCTTGTAGCCACCGGTCTCCTGTCCAGAAGTCGTCCTGATTCCGAAGTCTCCTTCGACAGATGTGTATTCGGCGTCTGGGGTTCCTCGGTATACGCTATCAGCGTTTCCATGGTAAGTGGTTCCAATTGGACCGCGAATTCCAGCTCCTTCGTAGATCTGACCAGGTGCTGGTGTACCGAGCTGGATAAGTCCAGGAGCGGCAGTTGGGGTCAGGAATATTCCAGGCGTTACTCTTTCTGTAACCGTGTTGATCACGTACCCAGCGTTCGCGGGGCTGGTACTGGCGTACGCAGGCCTTCCAGTGACTCCGAAGCTTCCGGTCTGGATGGATCCCGAATCGCCATTGCTGGTGACGTAGGCGCCTTGTCTGTTGTATCCACGGTTAGAACTGGTCTTGCTGGACGAGAAGCTGTTCGAGCTTCCTCCGTTTCCGTGGATGGTCGATGTTCCCGTTGAAATTTCGCCCTTTCCGTTGTCGCTGTAAGTGCTTGAAGAGCTCGAATCCCTGTGGGCGCTTCCACCATTGACGAATGTCAGACCAGCTCCCGAACCTGGCGCACCAGAATCGTATCCGTGTTCGTAGTTTGATCCCGTCACGTACGAACCGTCAGAGTGTCCCGATCCTGTGATGGAGGACTGGGGAGTCACAGTCTGCACAAACGCTCCAGGAGCCGATGTTCCCTTGACTCCAAAGACGGCGTACGCCGGGTTCACGCTCTTCAAGGTGTTTTGGGGCACTGAAGAGTAGCCGGAGTTACCGCTCAGGAACACTCCAGCCCCAGAATTAAGTCCGCCGTTGATGACGTCCTGTGAGTCTGAAAGCCCTCCGCCTTGCGATGACCCGGAGTAGACAGTGCTGCCGGGCTGGTTCCCTGAGTAGTAGCCAGAATTCGTTACGTACTGGGAACCAGTGGAACCGCCTAGAGATGCTCCGTTCTGGTTGGGAGCGATGAGACCGTCATTTCCGTAGTCTCGTTCTTCTCCTCCTTGGCCATGGTAGACTCCTTCAGACCCGGTCAACCCGGTGTTCACGACAAATGCGGCACCGGTTGCAGGTCCACTTCCAGCAGCTCCAGTTTCGATGACGACTCCGGTATTTCCAGCGCCGTCGTAAGCGTTGCTTGAACCAGTCTTACCGAAGAATTGGGACGACGTTGTGTATTTAGCCCCCGAATCAGAGCCTCCGTAATTTCCCGAAGCGCTTCCGGTGCTTCCGGTCTGATAAACGGAAGAGCCGTGTCCTTGACCGAAGGGCAGAGTCTGTACAACGACACCGGGGTTTCCTAGACCGCTGAGATCGCTGGTGGAACCTGACTGGCCGGAGTATCCGGATTGGCTCGACGCTGTTGTGTACTTATTGCCGAAGGCACCAGCTCCGAAATTTCCTGCACCTACTGGGATACCTCCTTGGTTTGCGTTCAGGTTCAGACCGGCTGAACCGATTCCTCCGTAGGCTGAGTTGGTTACTTCGAGTCCGAATTTACCGGAATTTCCGAAACCTGGTCCAGCTCCTGCACCTGTGTATCCGCTCGAAACAGTAGAAATTCCAGCTCCTGAAATATCAAATATAGAATGTCAAATCTCAGACCAATGTTGAATTCGGAAGAATCGCTTACCGTTTCCGAAAAAGCTAGCTCCTGAACCCGATGCTCCTGCGCTTGATCCTGATCCTGAACCTGAATAGGCAGTATTAGCCCCGGAATATCCTAGTCCGTTGCTTCCTGATCCTGAGTTAGTGAACCCGTTTGCACCTGATCCGGAATAACCTGAGGCACCGATTCCTGCACCGGCGTATCCTGATCCTGATCCTGATCCACTGGCTCCTTGTCCTGAATATTGAGCTTGGTTAGATCCATGGCTGGAAGAGGTATATCCACCAGCTCCTCCAGCTCCTCCTTCGGCTCCTTGTCCAGCGTAACCGACGCCATTGAAATTGACGCCATTGTATCTTCCGGCTTCTGTTTCGGATTGCCTGGATTCGTCGGCCTTAGATCCTTGGTACTGAGGAACCAGACTTCCGCCGTACTGTCCACCTTGCCCATCGCCGAATCCACTTCCATGACCAGCACTGAATCCGCTTCCTTGACCACTTCCATGACCAGTGCTCAGACCGATTCCGTGTCCACTTCCATCACCACCGCCTAGACCGATTCCTTGACCATTTCCATGACTAGCACCGAAACCGATTCCATGATCACCGCCTATACCAACTCCTTGACCGCTTCCACGACTACCAGCTGCACCGTAACCGATTCCTTGACCGCTTCCATCGCCAGCACCGAAACCGATTCCTTGACCGTTTCCATGACCAGCACCTAGACCGGTTCCTTGACCACCGGAATATCCACCACCAAGACCACTTCCGTGACCAGTGCCTAGTCCAATGCCTATTCCACTGCCAGAATGATCTGCGGAGCCTTGTCCATGCTGCCCTGCAGTATATACTGATCCAGATCCATACTCAGTTCTGGAGTAAGCTGATCCCCCACAGCCTGGTACTAGCCAAGGCCATTCACAGATCAATTTTTGTTCGTCGAACACTAAGCCGAATGGACAACGGAATTCGTAGGCTGTCAATTCCGGTTCACCTGTGAACATGGGAATGTTGTGTTCGTTTCAAAATCTGAAGATTGTGTATGTAAAGAATCTTGAAAAGTGTTTTTTTAAGTACTCGGAGTTGAATTTTATCTTGCAGTTTGTTCTTACCTAAATCGAAACAGGCGAAGAACCATCTGCAGTTTTGAGGATCGGCATAGTAACCGTCACGTTCTGGACACTGGAATCTTGCTCGTGGTACTGGAGCGATCTCGCTACTTCCGGGACAGGCTGATCCTTCGGTGATTGATCCTGGCCAGACGCAGACCTCGGTACGTTCGTCGAAAGCGAGACCAGCCGGACAGTCGAATTCGAAAACTGAATAGTCGTCGACTCCTTGATCGAACTTGACGCAACGGTAGAATCTGTACGAAACGACACAAAACAATATAAAAAGAACCCTTCTTCCGGTATTCCAGACATCGACGGAAATTCACCTGTTACAACTCTTAGGGTGCACGAAATATCCTTGTCTGGTACAGGTGAACTCGGTCTGTGTGTTTTCACGGATTGCGTGTATAGCTCCAGCGGTGTCTACCACTCGGACGATCCTGAAATCCGATGACCTCACGTGTCTCGATTGGGGAACTTGGACCTAAGAAATTCAATAGAATCTTCAATTTCGAAATTTGAACACAGTCCAACATGCAATTCCGGTTCAAACAGGCTTTTGTTCCGGAACCTTTCACTCGGCATACTGTTTCTAACTCGGTAAAGTAGCACACAGTGACTAGCCAGACCAGGTGGCAGTAAGCCTCCGGTTACCATTGCTCGATAACCATTCGCGGCTGATGATATATTATCGCTCATGGATCAACTGATCGAATGGTGATACCTACTATGTGATTGACGATTCTGATGGCCTGTTGCTACTGCCTGAATCTATCTACTTTTAACCATCGAAAATATCATGCAATTATTTATTAGGCTAATTAAACCGACCTGAAGGTCGTTCTCCAAGGAAGCCAAGACCGCGCCACGTGTCTTCCTCTTCATGTCAGTGAAGGAACGGTAAACGTCGTGAGTGATCGGTTCACCACATTCCGTCTTAACGTCGCCATCAACATCGTGAATTCCCAAACCAGCCAGTTCACGTAGCAGGACGTATTTTCCCTGAAACGGAAATGGAAAATTTAGAACAGTGAACGAATGAATGAAAACTGTGCTTCTTCCTATAGGACATTTTGGATAAGAGGGACGAACCTTTATTCCAACGGATATTTTGTCCTCGTAAGCGACCCACGTCGAGTCCTTGAAAGCGTAGGGGGCTGTCAGATCCGTGTCTCTTTCCACGGTCCATTCACCCGCACTCATCATATCGCAGAGCTACAACGAAGAGACACGAGGTAATCATGGTCCTGTTATTAATTGAGTGATTAAAAACCGCACGTGCGGATACCGGCGGCTATAGAGTGCGTTCAATTCGATTCTCTATAAAAGTCTAGCCACCGTACCGGTTAGGGAAGTGTGTCGAGTTCACGGACCACGCGTGGCAAACCACACGCGGAATTTACTCACACGACATACTTTGCAGAAAAAATTACACACTCATTACCACGCCGATCAGAGTTGATCAATCAACCAGCGAGACGTATTACTGCATGGAATAGACTCGTGGTATTAGATTTCATCGATTGTCTCGTCATTCGTAAAAAAGACGGTTGAATAGACTCTTCGTCTACGACACGGTTCATTAGCTCATATTGCGATGCATTGACACGCTATCAGATGATACAGAAGATGATGAATGATTCTTTTTGAAGAAATCTACATCATTTTTTTTGCGGTCGAGGACGACATGAGTATTTACCTCTTTCCTGCTGATGGTCGTAGGCTCCTCTTCCTCGACCGCTGATCCAGGCACGTTCTTCTCCTCCTTTTTCAACGTAAATTTGTACGCACTTGCTGGCACTGATACCAGAAGCTTTTTTTTCGGGACTCCCATACCACTGACCAGATCGACCAAACTGTCTGCGTTCAACATGTCAAAGAGACCCATCAGACGGGATGGGTGGAAGGTCTTGAAGGATTCAGTATCGTCGACGAGGTAGTCGGTGGACAGGGTGAAGAGGTCGACGTATCTGATATACAAAGGAAGAAAAAAAGTCAACAACATTTACGAGGATAAGTCACCGCGGGAGCAGGTGCAATTAAAAGACAGTCGACGACAGTTCGAAGTCTAGCAATACCAGTTTGAATTTAAATTAACGGGCGGTTAATGGTCTCATCTTTTCATCCTTGAGCCAGATGAGTCTAGAAAGACGATCCTCGCCATTTTAGATCTGAAGAATTTGCCGAGTCTGTTGCATGAACTAATTTAGAAGTCAGAAAGATCACTGAGCTGGAAAGGCAGCGTATATTTTAAGATCGTAATGAATACGATCTTTTTCTTGAATCAATTTTTGATCAAAGTTACAGTCGATTATAAAGCGTGGGAGCGGTTTCTCGGACCGTTAATTGGCCATTAGTGTTAAACCATTGCCAACTTTACTGCATGGATAGATTTTTTCGTTTTTTTCAAATCATTGAAGTTCATAACTCCTAGGATTAATATTTATAAAAGAAAAAAGAATTGTCTTAGTGACTGTTCCTTTCTCAAAATAATTATCGCGAAACGGGCCACCAGGTATCCTTGAATTAAGTGTAATTCCAGCCACTCTAAATTATCGAAATCTAGCGAAACAGCTTCTCAACATCCTCAGAGCAATCAACAGCCCCGTAACTTGATTCACACGAAATTTAGTATCGCTCTGAATACTCAGACGTACGCATTAGACTTCGTTAGATTCCTGTTCGCCACAGGACGACCCCATCAATCCCAATCTAATCTCGGCTTTTCATTATAGCTCCGTACGCCACAGCCTCGGGCGGTTCGGATCACTTTAGACACCTCTTACTTTCGACTCGACCGATCCATGCTCACAATTAGAGATGTAAAATGACAAGCTTGTTCAACAACAAGTGTTGTTCTTCTTCTCATTTGTCACTCATGTGTAAAAAGCCCCCTTTACGAACCCTACACGAGTTGCTTCAAAGTGGCTTAACTTTATAACTAATCAGTGTGGATCGAATGTTGAAAATTCAATTTGAAAAAGACACTTCAATCTTCAAAATACTTTTTCAACCATTCGTCTAGCGTAATCCTTCCAAAAGTAACACAACTTTGGAAGAAAGGGTGCTCTGTTAGTATTCCAAGACGTAGTGTGTCATTTATAATGAATACCGATCATTAACATTTAATCGCCGATGATCGCGGTTGATAGCTGAGAGAAATCAAAGGTCAATGAAGTCATTATTAATATTTATAATGAATCATATAGTCTTACTTCGTCAAGGTCTTGAGATCGTACTGCTTAGCCAGTTCTTCAGCCTTTGTCGGTAGTGCTAGAAGAATCCTCTTCTCATTCGATTTTCTTATCATCTCGTCTTTGAGACCCTTGACGAAATGCGAAAGTCGTTCCTTGGAGCCGGCGTTCATGTCCAACTCGACTCCATCAACCTGCGAACAATGTTCGATACAAAGATAATAATCAATGTGTAGTAGTACAAACCGACACTATCTGATCAAGGATGGGATTTATTTCTCCACATGGATGCGTTCTCCAAGCGGTAAAAGAAAATAACCGTTACTCTCGTGGTCAGATATAGCCTCGTATGCTAGAAGACGCTGTACAACATACTCAAAGAAAGCAAAAACTGGAACATTCTCCTCGCTCCTCAGGAGCGCTGACCCGCCTGACTTTCATTTTCATTCCCCTTCAAGACTATTGAATACTATCTCGACGAAAATCTCCGCGAGGTCGAAAAAAAAGGACTAGAAACTCTGCTTTTTTCAATCGATTATGAATCTATCATTAACTTTCGGTGTTACGTCTGTCCGCGGATATGAATTGAGCTCAACTGACTTCAGCTCACTTCAACTAACTTCAACTGACTTCAAATGACTCCAGACTTTGATTAACTTCAACCCAATTCAAGTGACTTCAGACTTCGACTGACTTTAACTGACTTCAACTGACTTTAGCTCACGTCAACTGACTTCAGCTGACTTCAACTGACTTCAGATTTCGATTAACTTCAGTTGACTTCAGATTTCGACTGACTTTAACTGACTTTTTCTCACGTCAACTCACTTTGACTGACTTCAAATGACTTCAAGTGACTTCGAGTGACTTCTCAGAGTGGGTAATCCCTCTACGTGTATTTTATAATGACGGGGTATATAACGTAGAATTGATAGCATTCTATTTCCCTTTCATTTACTGATTTGTTTACCAGATTTTGAACAGGTCATTGGTCGATTAACTGTTTGGGAATTCTTGAAAAAAATTCTTTCACAGAGTTATGTGTGTTTCAAAATCGATAATTACCTCTGATAAAACCTGAGCCAGACGTCCCGACGCCTCTTGTCGCGTTGTTGCAGAAGTTTTGAGGGTTCCTTGTGGATCAGTGACGGAAATGACGACCTGGATAACAGGGTTCACCTCCTTCAAGGCCTTCTGGAATTCCTCGACGGCTGTAAATTCGGTGAAAGAGAAGATCAATAATAAGTTGTGAATCTGAAGCAGTAATTATGATCTTCATTCCATTGATTTGACAAAATGAAACGAATAAACTATACGTGTGTGTGTGTGTGCGTTTAAACATTTGCAAAACTTTTTCATGGTATGAAAATATTGTCTCGGGACACGGTTTATTTTGCTTTCAGACAACGTGAAAGCGATGGGATAGGATAGAATATCATACTTTATGTGTGCCGTCAATTTTTAGAGTGTGTGCAATTCATCAAGAGTAACAGCAAAAAGCCCTCGGCTTATACCACATTGAGGTGCGTATGCGTAGAGAGCAGTGAAGAAAGATGGAGAAATTACTCTCGTTGCCTGATCCGCGAACAATGTGCTTCGGCATATACCCATAATTAATTACGTCACACTCACCTGTCCGTCATTTATGGGGTCAAATTTCACAGCTTTTGTATATACGATTTCGAGATATATACCTACGCAACTGAGATTACTAAGTAAGTCGTGCATTTCTCAGCAGATCTTGACGCTCATTCAACCAAAAGACGATGAGATTAATTGTTGATGAAAATTATTAGATTGCTAAAAATAGCACAAGACCCAATAATAACAACAAAAATTGTAGTTTTGCATTTTTTGTACAAACTAGGGTAGTGAAAAAAAAGTTGAAGCTTCTTCATACGGATGCTAGAGACCCTGAAAAAAATTTGTATAGCAGCCCAAAACTTTGCTAAGAAGGAATTAATTGATAAACTTCTTTTTTTAGATTTGAGGTTGTTTGTTCTTATTTCAAACGACCAACGTTATCGACATCGATCTAATAAGAAATGACTAGAAATGTCCCCTTCAGTGTATTTGAGTCCCCTGATTCATCGATGCTGTTTTTTTTTTTTTTTTAGAATAAATTATAAATTAATCGAACCACGAATTGGGATTCGTTCTTCCCATTGGAATATAAATGTGAGTTTAATCGGCGTGACTGAATTCGATTAAATCTAACGTAAACTGGTGTCTTTTCTTCTTATCTATACATAAAAAATAAATAAGGTAAATTCCTCAGAGATGTTCGACCATTAAGATAATAAAGAAATAAAATAAAAACACCAAATGATGCAAGAGATTGCCTTTCTTTCTCCTAATTGCCAACGATAAAAGAAAAAAAAGATATATTTATAACGATCGCGCCTCGGGCAAGGACGACCGGAGTTCTTCTTCCCAGATCGATCGAACGATTAGATATTACATATTCTTTCAATATCCTTACACTGTTAGAAATTGCTGTATTAAGTTTCATAAAAATGTATGTGAAGCAATTAACACATATTTTTTGTATATTATAAATTCAACTTTTTCAGTATTTGAATATTCATATAACAGTTTTGACAATTAAAAATCATTCGGAAATTTCATAGCCAAGATTATAATAAATTTTATATACAGAATCTTTTGATAATTCGGCTAAATACTCATATGATATCAAAATTCATGATGATTTCATTCAAAAATCGGTTTTCACCGCTACAATAATTGCCGAATCGGATCATAAAATATTGCAGAATGAACCAAAAAATGAAAATTTTAAGCTTTTAACTGGATGGACTGTTGCTAATTCACTGAAATACCGCTTTGTCACTGAAAACTGAAAAAGAATCATAGTATCTTTTGAATCTCCAAAACAGTTTCATAAATTTAACAGAACCATATCAATATTGAGATACAGTGACCGAAAACTCGGTATGTTTTTTCAATATTAAGACCCAAATATAAAATTTCAAGATATTTTATAATAATTTCATTTCCATCATCAGGATTTTTAAATTTCATTCCTGTTTGTATAAGAAATTTTAAGATATTTTTAACATTGTAGATACAGTACCTAATCACCTCCTTCACCTTTTATCGAATCGAAGTCGTTATGCTCCCACGCATTGACATTTTTAAATGCTTTTTCTGTATTTGTTTAAACACATCTCCTACGTCACTCCTCAATTGCCATTACCTTTTTTTGTCGTCTGATGCGAACAGCATAATACCATCCATCGATATTTTTTGCAATTTGTTCATTGAGTAATCTTCTTCGGTTATAATTGATGGTACAATCAAGTGAGGCAACAAGATTGAAATTTTTTGGTAGTGATGTATCGGGTCTATTAGGTAACGCCTAATGGCGATACTTTGGCAAGTTGGAGCTTCTAATCATACCCTCGGTGTATAATAACAGTTGTGTTATGAAATCCATTCGATATTCCGACTTTGGAGTGAAATCAGTGAATCAGTCACGCCGGTAGACAGAATCGGCGGATTCGATCATCCGGGTGTCGACGGGTCTTCGAAAAGGAGACGTTGAATAATGGCCCAACTTTATCACCCAGATTAAAGATCTGGTACCCGCGAAGGTACCGACTGACCCAAATCAAGAAACCACACGGATTCCAGACACGACGAGGTCGCGCAGCTCTCGCACGATTTTGATCTTGCGAAATTTCATACACCCCACCCACAATGAACTCGTCACAGCTTCGAGTCTGTCCACTATTTACTCAGTTGGTATTTTTCTCGATTGCAAATAACTGAAATTATCTTCGAAAGCAATTTTTGTACTTTGAAATCCTGATTGAATTATGAAATTTGAAAAATTCCAGGACCTCAAGCTTCTCACGTTCAGAAACCTGAAATCTTGCAGCTTTCACTGCGATATGAAAAAAGATATCGTGATCGTTAATCATGAGCGAGCATTTAAAAAATGCAAATTGATTTATTTCATTTTTCTTTTCGGGCGCCGTAACATCGGCTTATAGCGAATTGTGTAATTCTGCGAGCTCGCATAACAAGAGTTTGAATTGAATTTATATCCCAATGATTTTAAATTGGGAGCAACTTTCGCGGTTCGGGATCGCAGGATCGATAAAACATAACGCCCACCATCGCCTCACCCAAGTTATACTCATTTTTAGCGATCAGAGCCTGGAGGCTAAACTCATCGAGGGGATTAATTAAAGTTATTGAATAAATGGCAGGTGGTGTCTAATTTGATAAAGGTCAAAATTCAGAGTTGGTCACGTGAAAATATTCTCTCAAATTACCTCATATCGGAACGGACACGGGTCTTGAAGAGAAAACGAAAGTGAGTTTCTGAATATGATCGATAATTCAGATCGATATGAATATTCATGAAGTTAATTAAATCCGTTATCTCTATGGCTCGTTCATTATATCATGGTTTTGTTTTTCACTTGACTGAATAAAGATCTGACATCGAGGAAGAAAGAATTCAGGGAAATTGTTAAAGAAATTACTTTTGGAAAAAGTGAATTTCTCCATTTTTATACAGGACCAAAAAAAAAAAAAAAAAAAAAGTGAATTTCTCCATTTTTAAAAAAAAAAAAAAAAAAAAAAAACACTCGATAGAATTTCATTGTTTCTAGATTTCTTGGTAAAAAGATATTTTGGAAAGTAGCTAGTCTACAGCGTGGGTCTGAAATTGATTATAAAATGACGAAAAAAAAAATTGCTGATAAGTAAAAGGTTCGATGTGATAATTGTCAAGTGGTCATAAACGTGGGAAAATCCTTGGGCAAACTGATCCAGATATCTAATGGTCAAGGAACTCCCGTTTCTGTGTCAATAAATATACTATAGCAAGTGGGGGCCTATTTTAGGGAAGCATGGGAAAACAAAATGACACTGACAATAGTTTCGTTGAGACCTTTGACCTAAACTCATTCGATTACATCCGCAATCGCAAAATCTATACTTGGAACTTTGTCAAAATGTCTAAAAATAGCATATCGTTTATGAGGCTATCTGAGATGAGTAAAAAAAAAGAAGCATTAGGCTGAGCGTTTCGTAACACAGTGAACACTTCTGACTCGTTGTCAGTATCCACTTGATCAATCGTTTCGCCTTCGGATCCACTCGATCCACGCCCACTTGGCGTCTTTATTCACCGTCTATATGACCGAATTCATCCACATAATTTAAAGCTTCAACGTCTAATACGCTGAGTGAATCGAAGTTAATTATTTTCAGGTTACACCCTGTTGGATACTACCGGCTCTACATGTTGAACACAAGCATCGGTGGTTCAGTGGTAGAATGCTCACCAGTCGCGTTCTGACCGCCTACGCGAAGGGTCTCGATAAGGTCTAGCTCCGCTAACCGCTAATCTCTAATCGCAAACTGCCTACAATTCGTAAAGTGATGCTAATACCTCTGCCGGATGCAAGGACCGCAGGGAAAACTCGAATTGTCATAGGTAACAAGTGCAACTGTTGTGCTCCGTGCATAGTACCTCCAAAGGGAGTCCAACGCCTGAAAAAGGGTTCACTTCAAGGGGCAAGGGTGACGGCCCCCTCGTCCCGATGAATAAATCACAAAGAGGCAAAAACACGAAGATAGGAGTGCTCAGGAACAACCCGTCTGGAGCATTAAAGAGAAAATTAAGCGATGTGAGCGACTCCTCCCCGCCACCGATAACGGAAAAGGATAAGAAGACGAAGGCCAACGACAAGTCGCTAAGCGACGCTAATCAGACGAATGACCAGGTAAAGGTCAGACCAACCAATGAGAACTCCCCGAGGGTTTCTCTAAAATCACTCTCGCCATCTCCGCGACAGGAAAAACAACTGAAAAAAGAAAAACTAAACCCCAAACCGAACCTAGTGACCAGGAATAAGAACCCGGCAGAAAACAGCCCCCAAACGCCAAAGTTAGGGGACAAGGGAAACAAAACGTCTTCGAAAGGACAGCATGAAGATGCATCTCTAATGCAACTACCCGATGCAGAAAATACGAGTGTAGAAAACCGGACAGCGATCGTAAATAGTTCCGTAGGGCTTACGCCCGCCACGCAGTCGGCGGGTAGCCCAGCTAATCCAACGGCCAGCCTTGAGCAGAAACTCCTTGAGGCGCTACATGAGATCCAGGAGCTCAAAAAAGCGAACGAACACTTAAA
>JAFFZH010013053.1:0-32226 GCA_018420115.1 Euura saliciscinereae
TTTCACCTTAAATTTCGACTTCGACGGGTTTTACCCCCCTCCCCCCAAGATAAGGGCAAGTAGAGATTTTTTTACCCCCCTCCCTCTCGGGACCCTTACGTAATTGATGAATGGCCCCTAAAACACAAATGTATTCATTGAAAAATGAGATCAAGTTTTACGTGTAAATTTGATACGAATAAGTAAGATGCGTTTTCAAAAATGGACATTTTTTCCCGCGCGAAAAATCGAGATATTCGTTTTCTCACGATGGCTGCTAACTTCAATCGTGTATACGAATGGGAATTGAATTCGAAGTTTGACAGCTGCAGATGATCGTGGGTAGTGGGTGACAGGTGACAGGCCTTAGTAGGTAACATCAAGTGGACGATTTTGACGAAGAGCCGACATACAGGAGTAAATCAATCGCCGTGGAAGTATAAGTATACTCTGCCGCACTCGAGGAGCCTACAAAAATTGGATAACACTATTCATTACGTTGATCAATCTCAATAATTGTCCATCTTTGGGGTTAGAACACAATACATTTGTTTATACCGTCGAAGCCGAAACTCCTAATATCGAATTCGAATTTCCGCATTATTGCATTCCTCAAGAGCTGCTTGCTTTCGAACTTTAAAACCCGCCAGCACCTCGTTAATCCATTATTATGCTGATCGGTATAATGCTTCATCACTTCATGCACTTAATTTGCTTTTCAAATCAACAACCACACGTTTACGTGATGAAGTGAATCCTAGTAGCATGATTGTGTCTTGCTGCCACAAATAAACAGTATTTCTCTCAAATAATCAAGAAACCTCATATGTATAAGATCATACGATCAAAAGTACGGCGAAGCTTATTACCGAAGTGGACCTAACAGAAATTCGGAAAATTGCTATGAATTTCGTGCAAATGACATCAATGGTTGCTGAGATACTTGTACTTCTATACTGTACCTAGACCAGACTAGTTTTACTACGATCATAAACCATCAGATGACCCTCGATGCTGTAGGCTTTAGAGTTGAAGCCAGTTTTACAAGTTCCTTAGCGCTTCCATGCACCTTCGATCTTTGAACCCAAACGCTGCCCTTACTGTTTTGCTTCTTTGTCGCCTCTATTTCATAATCATGAGTCATGACCATGTATGCAAAACAATAAGTCTTGAAACTCGAATAATTTCGTTTTTAGTACACATGTTGTTGTCAGCCGTTCTCTGCGCAGTTACAAAACTGCGTGACTTTTGTTCACGCCTAGCTGATCCAGTCGTTTGAGTATAATATAGGATTGAGTGAGATATATAGATCGCTGAGAAAGATGTGGGAAGGAGAATTGGGAAATGTTATCCTACCGACGATATCATCGATGCTCATATTTGTCTTCACCGTTAACATCGTCAGATATTTAATGGCCGAGCCACACATTCATATTCGAGATGCGACCAAAGAACATTCCTGGAGAATCATTAAAAAAATTGCAAAGGTAATTTTATATGGATGTAACACGTAATTTTTCATCCTCAAAAAACTTGTATTCCGATGGTATTGACTCGCGCATCTATTTTAGGCACATTTTTGCAGCATTTGTGAGTCTCTGCTCTTGAACGTTGAAGGTCTTTATTGCGACTCGTGCGGAGTCTGTGCGGACCGTGGTTGCGTCAAGCTGGCTAATAAACGACTCAAATGTAAAGCTATCACACTCCCCGGTGATCAACCTATGAAACACGACTGGGTCCGAGGTGCGTAAAATTGTCATTTTATTTGGCAATTTCCGCTTCTAAATACTCAAACCGATGTTAAGGTGAAATGAAAGTCACGTGACCTCGATATGACTTACACTTGGAATTTTCAAACGCTATTTTCTCAGCCAAAACACATTCGATTGATGTGAAATTGATATCAGTGACGTAGAAAAACTGAATGAAGGGCATGCCGCTCGTGGATTTTCGAAAATCCAGACGTAATTACAGTTTTTTAACAATATTGTTCTGTAATCCAAGGAAGTGCGGCCTCTCTCCACGAGGGGCAGCGCCTCCTTAGGTTACAGAACAATATTGTTACACAAAATTCTAATTATGTCTTTCGATTTTCGAAAACCCACGATCGTAATGCTCTTCATTCAATTTTTCTACGTCACTGATATCAATTTCACATCAATCGAATGTGTTTTGGCTGAGAAAATAGCGTTTGAAAATTCCAAGTGTAAATCATATCGAGGTCACGTGACTTTCATTTCACCTTAATGCTACAGGTAACTTGCCGATCATTGCGATGTGCGATGTCTGCGATGAAGAATGCGAGGCAGAACCAGGGCTGGTGGATTGGTGGTGTTGTTGGTGTCAACGCTGCGTGCATGAATTGTGTAAGCCTGAATTGCCTGGAGTAAGTATTGATGCGCATATGGATTTGTGTGTAATGAAGCGCCGCTATTGTCCTGGCGTGAAACTTGGCTCAGTATTTATTTTTCCCTGGAGGAATGCGACTTCGGGAAGTTTAAGCTGATGATAGTTCCACCAGGGAGTTTGGAAGTCGTTAATACTCGCAGCACCATGCGGCGTCGCCTGCATCTTCGTAAAATTAATCCTCCTCCGTGGCCCAACTGGAGTCCTCTCATCATCGTCGGTTAGTTGAATTGAAGATTTGTATCCGCAGGCCTGGTAGCAGGTCTGTTTTCAACAAGTTTTGCCCCAAAACAAGCAAGTTGTATTCCGAATTCAAACGTTATGTCACCGTTTCAGCTAATCGAAAATCAGGAAACAATGACGGTGATGAAATTTTATCACTATTCCGGCGGCTTGTGAACCCCGCTCAAGTAGTCGATATTGCTGAACGAGACCCAGTTGCCGCTTTAGAGTGGTGCCGTTTGCTGGGAGATGTTCAATGCAACATTCTCGTCGCTGGTGGGGATGGAACTGTCGCCTGGCTACTCAACACGATTCATAAACTACAACTGAAGGTTGATACGCGCCCAATGAATGATCACGTTCACAGATGACAAATGAAATGCATCTCTTTGTTTCATATAGCCTGTTCCGTCGGTCGCTATATTGCCTTTGGGGACAGGAAATGACTTATCTCGTGTACTCGGATGGGGAAAAGAACACAATTCAGACTTGGATCCAGCTGAAATGCTACAACAGATACAAGCGGCACAGAAAGTAGACCTTGATAGGTGAGTTCCTATCCATGGCTGAGGTGCAATACGCGCAATTACGTGAGTGACTGTTCTTCAGGTGGAAAGTTACGGTGAAACCGTCCAGGGGACTTGGGCTTCGGAGTTCGAGCAAGGACTGTTTCATGTATAACTACTTGAGCGTTGGTGTCGATGCGCAGGTCACCTTAAGTTTCCATCGTGCGAGAGAGAGCTGCTTCTACTTATTCAGTCATAGGATATTCAACAAGGTGATATCACAGGGTAGTTTTAACACAAACCTCTTTCATTCAATAAGAATTGTTCTCAACTTCAATCGCACCTGATGATTTTAGCTTTTGTACTTGTGCTTTGGCACGCAGCAAGTTGTTGAGCGAGAATGTAAAGATTTGGATAAAAAAATAGAGCTGTACTTGGATGGAAAGCAAGTGGAATTGCCATCGCTCGAAAGTATTGTGATTCTCAATATACCTTCTTGGGGGGCCGGTGTGAACCTCTGGAAAATGCTTCCCCAAGGTTTGCTATTACAGAAATGATCACTAGTGTTATTCATGATTGATTCAATCGAAATCTAGACGTTTCTTTGACACTGAAATAATTGCAGGAACCGAAGGCGTAACGGAGCAAAGTATTGATGATGGAAAATTAGAAGTTGTAGCGATATACTCCTCGTTTCATATAGCACAACTACAAGTTGGTCTCTCTCAGCCTCATGTTCTTGGACAGGCCTCGAACGTCAAAGTCAGTATGAGACAGTTTCTACCAGATAAGTGTGTACAAACGATGACAATGCTCAACCACGCCTTTGTTCTCAGATAAAACTGCTTGGTTCTTGCGCAGTGCAAGTAGATGGAGAACCTTGGTATCAGCACCCAAGTGAATTTAATATAACATACTGCGATCAAGCCTCGATGTTGAAGAGTACGGACTATTGATTCATCTGCGTATCATAAATGTTACGATATGCCAACTTATATATGTACTTACAATTACGTTTCACTGGTAATTTTACAGTTTTTACTCTGGAAAAAGGGTCGAGATACGGTACTTTAGCATTAATATGAACTATCATAAGTTACTCTTCTCCTCAATTCAATTCTAGCGAGTATGGCATTTACTGATACATTCTAGTATACTTATACCATATTAGCTCTTCACAAAATTCAAGGTATTACTTCTGCATGTTAATTTTTAATACTTACAAGGATCAATTTATTTTTTATTTGAATTTATTTAATTGAAGAACTTGATATGTTTGCAAATCTCACTAGTCATTAGCTGATAACGTTCGCGATTCCATCATAATCAGGTATTCAACAGTATCTTAGAATTAATAATACAAAGATCTGATGTAAGGCAAAAATGTCGATATTCCAGTTCATATTGATGAAATCATAATTTCTTCGAATTTATGAAATAATCTTGGAATCCTCAACTTCCAAATAATTCATGTTTGTACTTGAAATTGATCAAGCGTGACCTGTGCGCACTAGAATTTCCTTTGAGGAAAATTGTGTGTAGACTTCAGCCTTGAGTAAGTCATCAGAAATTCCTCGGGTACAACGTAACTTTATAATTTTATGTCACACTAACAAGCCAAAGGGAAAACCCAAAGGAAACAGTGCTCCATTATTATTGTTATTAGCATTATTGTTTTGAAAACGTTATGCACGACATAGATATACGTACATTTATTTTTATCATAACACGAGGTAAGACGTGCAAAATACACGTTTTATGTAATGCAACATGTTTTATTCACTGACAAACTTTCTATCGTGGAGTTTGATTTCGAGTTCAAAAAAAATACCCAATTAGTCATTGCTGTACGATTGATTCATACTGATAAATTCCCCACGCGAACTAATTCCATCTGATTTTATCACTCTATATAAATGTAGTAAAACTAGAAAATAAAAGGGACTGGTTCCAGAAATGATAAACTGATGGTAAAATAGTAACAATTATTTCTTTAAAATTACTGAGCGAACAGGTCAATGATCTATAATTATAGTATAGGTATGTACAAGTGCAGTGAGCATTGGCAAGCGACCATCCACAAGGACGCACAATGGTCTAACAAGTACGTAAAGTGAAAAAAAAGCTCCATAAAATTTTCTGACAAGAATCAGCCGATATTGAAAGCTTGTTCCAACGTATCATACCATATAAATGGTATAATAGGAATAAAAGTTTGTATAGTTGCTATCTATTTATGGTTGAAAATCTTGAATGGAACAGATTCAAAGTGAAAGCTATACACTGCTTTGTAACAAGAAGCTATTGGAATTAGCGTAATATGAAACCATAATCGAATCAAGGTTGACTAAGCATGATCATGTGTCAATGTATACAGCTGTAAACATATCTATTAGGGTGGCCCTTATTTGGGGGTCGGTGGAATTTTGTCCGCGACGCCCCCCCAAATCAGTTCAAGATAAATAAATAAAAATCTGAGTGAAATGTGAGCTCTCTAGCTCAATGGGAAAGGAAAGGCAATGCCTGTAAGCCCTTACTTTTCCCCATTTGAATAACATAGGATTATTGACTGACGGAATTCAGTTTTCTCTTCGAAGCCTATCTTGTGCTGGAAAAATCTGTCCCTCTGTTTTTTTTTATAGTATCATAGTGTGTAATCATGTACAAATTTTGTCAGCCATCTGAAATGGCATTTTACACAGCCGATGCGGCCGACAGATGCTGATATTTTTGAATCAATGTTCCATCAATTTTCGAAGACCCTTATCGTCTTTTCATTGGGGTTTGACACAATATCTACTGAATGTAATTAGGAATCATGATTTTGACATGATTTTAACAAATTCAAATTGGTACTCTTCATGAATAAATTGAGCTCCATTGTTGTGATGAATGAAATGTTGTAGAAATCATGATTTTCAAATGAATTTCGTATAAATCGCGCAAACACCCAATGAAAAGATGATGCGAGTCTTTGAGGATAGATAAATGGTTATAGATGATAGATAAACAGTTATCTGATAAAATCAGTCTGTGTCGGCCGCCGCTACTGTGTCAAATGCCATTGCAGATGGCTGAAAAAATTTGTACATGATTACACACTATGATGCTATAAAAAGACGGAGGGATAGATTTTTCCAGCACAAGATAGGTTTAGAAGAAAAAAATGAATTCTGTCAGTCAAAAATCCTATGTTAATCGAATAGGAAAAAGTAAGAGCTTACAGGCACCCTTTCCCATTGAGCTAGAAAGCTCAAATTTCACTCAGATTTTTATTTATTTATTTTGAACTGATTTGGGGGGCGTTGTGGACAAAATTTCACCGACCCCCAAATAAGGGCCACCCTAATATCTATTGGCTTATGGCAGAATGGATTCACTATAAACACATGAAAAAGCAAATCTTGATTATGTAGATTATTATAATTGGTCTCCAAATTGAGCAAAATCCACTTGATATTAGGTGTCAAATGGAAAGAGATCAGGTAAACAGTAAAATGTCATAATCATTGATCGACTATCATTTACAAATTATTTATGTATATTGGGCAAGGCCTTAAGGCTTCAGGTGATACGTAAGACTTTGGCTTACCACTTACGATTCTTTTTACAAATAATATAAAAAAATAGAGTGTCACAAAAATCAACATTATCATACTCAAAATCGTATACGTTGAGTATTTATAACCAACTCGTAGATCTGGACAAACTTTATGAAAATATTCTTTATTCAGTGAGGGTGGCAAGCGAACAATTGTTTCATTCAATATTCGCTGAATCATGATGAGTGGTAAGACGTCACGAATCAATGATTAATTTTATGCAAGTTCTACACCTCGATGTGTCGTAAAATAATTTATCAACACTTGATATCAGATGCAGACGATGGTCAATATTCGTGTATTAAATAAATATTCCATAATTATATTTGTTAATCATTTAGGACATGTCATGTATGTGGATGAGAAAAAAATATATGGGATATGGGTATATATATATTATGTATCAAGTCCGACAGTAATTAGATAAAAGTATATGCCAGCATATACAAAACAAATGGTATG
This sequence comes from Euura saliciscinereae, assembly GCA_018420115.1. Lineage (NCBI taxonomy): Eukaryota > Metazoa > Arthropoda > Insecta > Hymenoptera > Tenthredinidae > Euura > Euura saliciscinereae. The sequence continues at coordinate 7,178 of JAFFZH010013053.1, forward strand.
TTCAGCGGAATGCAACAGCTGGAATTTGTTATACTAAAAAGAGTCTATCCCGTAGACTCTCGACTTCACGTACCACCGTCAAATGTACCAAGCAATCATAATTCTAGTCACATTCCATACATTAGGTACTAGTAATCTGCGAATACACCGTGCAGAGCAAAATTTACTATGGTAGAAGAGAATCAGTTCCGTATGACCTATGCTATGCATCTTTTTGACCGAACAGTTCAAAGCATTCGGTTCTGAACTGTAAAATGGCTGAAACACTTTGTGCTAATTTCGTTGATCTTTTTGATCGTATTTACACAAATTGAATAACTATCGTGCTAGTTCGGAGCATCATTGAGTTTTAGGTGTGAAGCCAAAATTTGATCGAAGTTGCTCGAGGAAAACGAACGTGAGGATCGTATGTGGTGCAAGCCGGACGAATGCAGGTATGTATCCCTGCAAAAAAAGATTTAACTTAAAAATCTGGGTCTGTACTTGCGATCACATATACCACTCGAACGGACGTAAAGCTTGCCTTGAAAAATCCTAAGGGTCCAAGTTTTGCGGTGTAAAGAATGAGCTCCATTGTACTCTGAAATGATATGGAAGTTTCACTTGATGAAATAATTCAGGGTCCAGAGAAATATAGCTCACCTTGAATTCTCCAGGCGTAGCATTCATCGCTCTAGTTTTCAGGACATCCAAGGGCTGGGTGAGAGTTGTTGCAATCGCACCCTGCAAGATACATTTAAATGGATGAACTAGCTGATTATTCCAATACGACTATTTGAAAAAATGTATTGTTCACTCTGTAGGATAATGTACTCTGAGATACTTACCGCTGACAAGCTAGATAGAAAATGTGTTGTTGGATTATCAGTGAACATCCCGGATTCTAATAATAGCATCTTAATCTGATCGTAGAAACTGAGTTGACCAATCGTCATCAGGGCAGCTCTACTAGTCGCGGTTGAACAGCCGCTGAAAAGCCTCAAGAAGCCTTCTTCTCTCCATACTCTGACTAGACCATCCAACGCATGTTTATAACTGTAATGTTAATTTTTAATATTACTTTCAGAGTTCTGTTGCAGATGTAAAACAGAATGACTCGAATTCGTTCGAAGTTTGAAACGTGTATTACTTTCTCCGTAACTCCGCTGCTACTTTGACGTCATTCTGCATTCGTACATTGATCAGATCTGCAGGAGTTCCCACAACTCCTCCGATCGCACCCGAGACTCCAGCCAATAATAATCTGTGATGGAAGGGCGAGGTGTAACCCGGAGACTCAAGCGCTTGCTTTCCTACCTGTGAATTGAGATCTGAGCATGGTAGAGTACTGAACTATTTGCATCCATAAATGCGCCTCTGGATTGACTATTACCTCGTAACAGCCAAATCTGGTGGTGGAGTAAGTTAGTTGACGAAGAAGGGAGGCTGTTAGGCCACTATAGAGTGCTAAGACTCCTTGTTTCTTAATTATCTCTATAGTTATCTTTGATACTGAAGTTTTACCCTCTTGCTGGGTCTGTAGATGAACCTGTGAAATTCATTGAAACTTTAACAAACGGAAGTTCTCAATTGGTTTTTCAATTTCCCCGTACATCTACCACCGGTTCGTCTTCACAAGACGATAATTTACTCTAGTTCTCGCAGATTGTAACGCTAGCTATATTTAATCTATGTCTCTATAACTGGGTGATCAATACTTTCTCTAAAGGGCAGCTTAGTCAAGACATTAAACATTTTCAAATACAGGGCAGGTTCAAGTTAGTGGAATTCGCTATCGGATGAATCATTTGTTAATTGATACCTCGCTGTAAATCACTGGAGGCCACGAGTCACAGTTTCCATGCAATTCAACATAAATAATAGAGAAAGAGTGATTGTGATGTTATTGAATTAGGCAAGCCACTACGATATGTTGAGAGATACAACCAGAACGTTTCACGTAGTGAATTAGAAATTCTTATACCCCATTCAAATTCGATGTAACAAGACACTTGGGCGAATAACGACCCGAATGTTGTACAGAATTTATGTAGAAACTCTGTATAATTACTGTGGGTATTTTAAACTCGGTCACACGTTGATTGCGTAATATTTGTTACATAAATGTTATGTTTGAAAATATATTTTCCAATATTTCTATCCATGCTACTCATTTCCTGAAATATAAATAGACTTTATGCTCTATTCACAGTTGCCACCTGAAGTGAAGAGTGCAGGCAATCAAGTGTAACGGAATTGGACAAGACCGGAGCAAACTCTACTGATCGAATCTGATGTACGATAAGACGTTGAATGCTCACGTTAAAAAATTTCAAAAACCTTGAACAGCGAAGAAGAGCTGAATGAGTTCACCTCATCGTGAGCAGCAGAAATTTGAATTATGCTCCCAACGAACGGTTCTAACATTATCAGTCTTTCGGAGGCAGGGTGACTCAATGTGGCGCGGAAAAGGTCTAAAATAAGGATCTGACGTATAATTATAGATCTGTCAAAGTTTGTCGTCATCCAAGTGTTTTGAAAAACTGATCTGCGGACTCATAAAAAGATTCATACGAATTTTGAGAAACAATTAATTCCTTTCTCATTACCTTGTACCAAAATAGTCAATGCTTGGCAATATTGGTTTTAGAGAGTGTTGCCAAGTGAATCCTACACCGATATGTTACTTCTTCCAGATTACACGATAAAGCGATAAAATTGAGTTTGACCATCAAGAATTCCTGTGCTACGAGGTATCAACTCGACATTGGCGATGAGACCGTTTTGAAAATATGATACCATTAGCTGCTATGCATTCAAGTCCATAACAAAAAAAAAAGTGTTGAATTTGTTTTTAAAACTTCAACTGTACCTTTAACAAATCCAACGGATGGGTGACACATGCGGCACCAGCTGAGGCCAATCCCCCAAAATACCAACGGGAAAGTTTTTCATTTTTTATACTCATGATTACTAATAACCGTTGCTTAATCTCGTCTAGTGTAAAAGATTATAAAACTGAAAATAAAATTGAGATTGATGGTCATTTAATCATGATAAGAATAATTAGAGTTCAATTGGAGATAAAGAATCAATGACCTAGCTGAGAAACCTAGAGCGACGTGACAAATTAATGAGTTTGAATGAACCGAGATGATAGCCAGAGCTGTTCCCACAGTTTTACATAAGAGGTAGGCTGTACACAATGTCAATGTTTATCACGCTCTTTGCACAAACATGGGAATTAACAAGTATACACGTATACGTCATCTGAATGGATAAATTTTAATATCATCGCTTGCCTGCGCGAAAGAATCAGAGAGTGAATGTGATTTGATTTATCATCTGATATTATGCAAACTTTGAAAAATATTATCGCCGCAAGACGAGATAAGGAAACTGGTGATATAATCAGGACTGGGGTATCGAAAATAGTGTATAATTATATAATTCCAACAAAAGTTGGAAAAATGACTTTACGCCACCAGGACCGGACATGACTGAGTCCTAACGTTGGATCGAGGGACATTACAGAATGCCAAGAGACCTGTAATGTGACATAAAAAGTCTTACGTTTCGGGGTAAAAAACAAATGATTATCCATCGACTGTACAGTCAGCAGTCGTTTCGTGTAATGAAGTGTAAGTAATGTGTATTTCAGCTGCGGTGTAAATATTACTACATTGTTATCATCGGACAGCTTTGTTATCATAGACTGTGATGTCACGATACCGAGTAATGTCTGGAACACAAACAATGGAATCTGCATGCATCTTATACTTGACAATCTTGTATCAAAATCACTATTCAATTGTAAGTCGGGATCTAAGTATACTACCTGCAGCTGCTACCTACTTCAAAAGCTATCGAAGAATAATAAATTGCTGCACGTACACGAATTCGATCACAATCTCATTCAACTCAATCAGAACATGAGTTATTCCTTATCTAACTCAAGTACCTGGGTGCATAATCTTTAGGCATTTTTTTTTTCTGGTTGATATTCAAGAGAACAGAAGTAAATACAGGATAGTGCTGTTGAAAATTTGTAACCATATTCAGTAATATTTGAAGAATAAAAGTACAGAAGTATGCGGAGCTTATCACAGAGTGCATCGTGTCACGACGAAACTGTCTTCAGTTACAATCCCGGCTTCCAGAAGTAATTGACGTTGATACTACACTTCCGACTGGTCAAAAGGATCGTGAAGTCCGGCGGACATAAAAACATGCATGGCCACGATTCATACTAATTTATGAAGATAAAATTGAAGGGAATTAACTTATTTTAGCGCAAACTCGTTGTATACGTGGATACATAAAAGCGGAAAAAAGTATACGTTTAAGGAGAACAAAATTCACTTACGTTCTCGCGATATAGGTACTTGGCAATAATTCGCGAAAGGACTGAGCCAGGATAATGGACACAACAAGATGAATAAAACAAGGTAATGACAATGCAGTTTGAGTATAACCGTCGGAATCTGGCCCAGCTAATATGTATAGAGCGAAAAACGATACGCTCACTCGGCCAGTTCGCGGATTACTGCTAAAATACGATATGTAGAAGTCGATCTGAGCTGTGCTACGGTTGAAGAGGGAGCGACGAATGACCGTCACGAAATCCCCGCCATGTGGAACATACCGTGAGTTTCTACCTATGCGGGCCACTCGGTGCGCCTGAAACAGGCAACTGTACGTACGGCACGTGCTTATTCTTATGGGACGTACGTACGGTTGCCTGCTTCAGGCGCACCGAGTGGCCCGCATAGCGAGAAACTCACGGTAGATCGAACGAGTATCTAACATCTCGAACTCGGAATCGAATTTAACAGCTGATAGCCTCGTGCGCCTCGTGTTGAGTTGGAAAGAAATACGGGAGAGCATAAAAGAGAGAGAGAGAGGCGAGAAGAGGCGAGCGGGCAGAGAACGGACCGGGCACGTTGTTCGCGTGAAACGTGGACTCTGAAATGTGACTGCGGAATTATTATTTACGTTCATATCAGTTCTGATTACTTCGAAGACAAAATACCCCGGGCCTAACATCCATGAGGATTAATTTATCGCTGATTAATCCAACTCGTTGATATTTCAAGGTGAATAATTAACAATTTGCAAAAATTTTCCTCAACTGTCAAACAAAAAAATCGCTATTCTTCGATTAGGAAACTCATTGATAGGTTAGGGTCAGGGTTAGGTTATGTTGGACTGTCAAATTTCAACGCATTGTCGGATTACTTGATAACTAAATTGCGTTGTAATTTGCGAGCGTGTATTTTCGATTATATATTACCAATTCAATAAACGCACTTGGTGATTCGGTGATGCATCGAAAATTACGCTCGTAAATAGCGATTGTATCTCTTCTCGCAACACGCGGCTTTCCGATCTCCATTACCACGTGACAAATTCCGATTATTTTTACTGGTATACAAACTGGAATGAGTTAGAGGAGCGGAGCAATTGATCATTCCCCGCGATGGTCAACGGAAATAGAAGAAGCTAGTAAACATAATAACAAGTTTTTTTTTTTCAATTTTTAATTAATCTTCCTTTCAGAAGATAACGGAAAGCCCGAAGATGACGGATTCGGTATGCTCGGCGCTTGGAATAGACAGAGTAGACATGTGCGGGAAGACTATACTGATAGAAGAGCAACACGGCAGCGATGCAAACTTCATTGTGAACGCAGTAATCTCCGGAACTTTGCAAAAGGGTCAAGGGATCTGCTTGGTTCTGTTCCACAACACCTTCGGGCATTACCACAACGTGGGCATGAAGTTGGGCTACAATATGAAAGTCCTGAGAGAAAGAGGGCAAGTGACCGTTGTCGAGCCTATGAAGATAGCTGCCAGCAATGTCGAGGAGTTGGGGCACGACTCTGTGGACGCGGCGAACGTCGATCTCACCAAATCGAGCCGTAACAAAGAGTCCGTGGACGATATCGGCATCCCGGACATAATGAAGCTGGACACGACTCTGGTTCGTCAGCTTTTTCTACCGATAAGAAACAAAGTTTACGAAATGCTCAAGTCAATGGGATCGGTGAACGTGATCGTTGACGATCTCAGTCACCTGTTCGACATCGGCCTGAGCCTCAGAGATGTCTGGTTTTACGTGAGATATTTGAGATCCCTCATGGAGTTTGAGCCCATGATTTCCGTCTGTATCATGACCCACACCTACAGAGCTGACCCAGACACATGTCAGCCAGACATGATTGCCATAGGGCTGAAGCACATGTCTGACTTGATCGTTACCGTCGAACCGCTGAGTACAGGTCACGCCAACGACGTATCTGGGAAGATAAATATAAGATGGAAAGTGGACGAAGTGAGGAGGAAGTATCATTGGGCCGAGAAGACTACGTATTTGTATAAGCTGCTGGATCGTCAGGTGAAAATGTTTGCACCTGGATCATCGTCATTGTCGTAGCACAGATCAAAAGAATGTGCATATCAAAGACAGGAGTCGGTGGGATTCCAAGTCGCATTTCTTTTTTTTTCTACCGTCGATGATCATGTTTTGTAATTCATATCACATGGAATACGTTCAATCAATATGGCAGCTTGTGAATCAGAAGCTATTATGGTTCCACAGTCTGCGAGCTCAACATCGAAGAGCAATGAATAATTTAATGCGTATCGTAATTCAGACATTGCGGTACGAATCATTGTCATTCGAAATCTAATTATTAAACATCATTATTATCATTATTGAAACAAACGGTATATCACACAGATGTCGATAATTAAAAGATATTTTATTCGTGTGATTTCGTTCAGTACTTTTACCCTGCTTATGTGTTATGTATTTATTGAAATATAGGAAAAACAATATCGTCTAATGACCGTACTACATTATTCATTTTATTTATTTGACGATTGCTTGTACTACGATTACCGGCGTGATACGGCTGCACGAATCAAATTTGGAGTGCTTTTTGAAGAAGCATTTCATATTGTACATATTTTTCGTGTAATAACGCGTGTATTTTGGATGCAATTGAATACTGATCCTTCAAGACGCCGGGACAGTTCTGTTCTTCCACATATTGAGATGCGGTCTGTTTCAAATTATTTGTACCGGAAGCTTTAGTTTCGTTGAACAAGCACGTTTACATTGAGGAAGAGAGGCCAAAGGGTAATTCTTACTCGACACTGACTCGACGGAAAATATTGTCCACTTCCTGTGATGCGTCAAATCTCGTGAACATATGTTTGACAAATAATGTGAAAAATCAACAATCTGCATAATGACTCGTAAATGGAGACATGTGCACTGATAAGCTAACGACTGGGTAAATGTTGTGACGCCTTGCTTGCTCAACTAGAGACGTAACTAGAACCTGTATGGCAATATTACATTCACAGATCGACTTGGGATAACAAAAAATAGCAATTATCGTATAACACCTGGGATGTTCTACAAATATAATAGCACACCGCATGGAAAGACCGATGAATCAATGTATCAGAATCATATATTTTATTCAGTTAATCTAAAAAATTAAAGCGCTTCAATTATACCCTAGTCACCTAACGGAAATTTCCTTCCCACTATATAGTCACCAAACTTTCGGCGCTCTGTACACGTGGGGAACGACGTAACCAGAATCCTAAGAATCTTTTGATTTGTATGAAAATTTGTATGATACGGTGATTGGGGCGTGTAATTTCGAATTTAATATCAGAATTGCAAAAGTCAAAATATTGGCCAAAAACGGCGACTAAAAATGCCCATATATTATTTGATTGGAATAAAAATGCATATATTGTTCGTTGTTAAGGTGAAATGAAAGTCACGTGACCTCGATATGATTCACACTTGGAATTTTCAAACGTTATTTTCTCAGCCAAAACACATTCGATTGGTGTGAAATTGATGTCAGTGACGTAGAAAAACTCAATGAAGGGCATGACGCTCGCGGATTTTCGAAAATCGAGACGTAATTACAGTTTTTTAACAATATTGTTCTGTAATCCAAGGAAGTGCTGCCTCTCTCCACGAGGGGCAGCACCTCCTTAGGTTACAGAACAATATTGTTACACAAAATTCTTATTATGTCTTTCGAGTTTCGAAAATCCACGAGCGTCATGCCCTTCATTCAGTTTTTCTACGTCACTGACATCAATTTCACATCAATCGAATGTGTTTTGGCTGAGAAAATAGCATTTGAAAATTCCAAGTGTAAATCATATCGAGGTCACGTGACTTTCATTTCACCTTAACTATGGATGTGTTCCAATTGGAAAGTGCAAGTGCGTCTAGCGCACTTGTGACGTCACAACCTTGCGTGTTAGGATAGGAGCGCTATGACGTCACAAGTGCGCTAGACGCACTTGCACTTGCCAATTGGAACACATCCTATGTTCAGTAAAATTTTCAAGTGCATCGAGTAGACCCTAAGACGATTACTTTAATCGCTCCTCACGGACAATCAAAAACCAATGAGGGTCTAAAACTCCGGAAAACTTGTTGCAAGGTAGTAAGGCACGAGATTCTGGACGGACGTCAAATTCGCCGACCCTCGGCCGAAACCTGTCCCGCTTCGCATGGAATACCCCATATATGAGCCAAAAGATCTCAATATTCACAGTTTCATACAATGCAGCCAAAGACGAACCTGCCTACTTTGAAACGTGAATCAAATCTGAAGTCGGAGATCGATTCTCAGAAGCTTCTCTTTACTGGAAAATGAAACAACGCCTCTTCAATTTCTTGTTTGGAAATGAAAAAAAATTCAATTCGTCGCGAAAATGTGAGTTCTTCAAGAAATGGGTCTGTTGAAAGTCGCCGAGTGGATAAAAAAAATGGTACTGTAACATCCCAACGAATATGACCAACATAAACCACAGTAAGTGCAAACCGGAGGTGTAAGATCCAGAGAAAATAATTTTTTTTGCGACCGCTTCGCGCACTTTCCGCGGTGCGCGAAGCGGTCGATTACTGCGCTGGGCGGAGAGCGTGAAATAATATAGCAGACGACGGTTTTAGCTTGAAATAATATTTATTATTTCACGCTAGTCTCAGCGAGACTCTGTTAGCTAGCGCCATCAGACGGGATACTTGGTAACTACGATCGCGTGCGCTGCTCTACGCCACGCTCAGGTTAGAGTGCCAAGTGCCGCGGCGGCGAAATCGAACTACCCATTGCAAGGGGTTACAAAAAGTATGGTGTGCAACGCGTGCGGGTTGTCGATCCCCGAATCGTGCGAGCATGTCGACACTCGCCTACGGCTCGTGCGCCATACTCTCACTCATCGAGAATCGCCAACTTCCCGCACGAGTTGCACAATATACTATATTGTTTCTCAATTTTGTTATCAAAGTTTTTTTTCCATGTCTGTAGTCGACGATTTTCTGCCTCTCTCCCAGGCCAGAAATAGGGGTTGATACCAATGACCTCGAAGATATCCGAGAGGGCCCACACACACGCATTTCAAGGCCATCGATGAATAGGGCAAACGTGGCCAATCAAGTCATGGGGAAGACGGTTCAAACACCAAGGCGCTTCTATAATCCCTTGGTCTATGGAGAACTGGAGTTGCTGGTACCGGGCAGCACAGAGGGGTGGCCGGAAACTCCGGTACAGATGGAGTGGGAGGTAGAGGCCGGAAGTGCCTCGCCGCACTACGAGCTGATGGAAGTGGACCAGCCGGCAACTCCACCAAGATCCTGGCGTGATGAGAGAAGGAGGACGGAGTTCCTCGACCAAGAGCCGTTCGGGGTAATGAGCAGTTCGGACGATAGCTCCAGCTCTAGCTCCAGTTCCAGCGGCTGCAACAGCAGCTGCAGAAGATGGAACCTCGGAAAGCGCCTGAGTGGCTGCAGCCTCTCGGACTCCACTTCGAGTGACGGAGAGTAGGGGACACCTACCAGCCGTCTCAAACCCGAGGAACACGTGACCAGAAGAGCAGAACATCGGATCTAACCGATCTCACTTTTTTTTTGTAATTTCATTCATGTCAATTCAATTTCCAATAATTGAAAATCATGTAAAACAATTTTCATTTCTTCGTATATGTCATTGATTCAATTGGAATAAGATAGGATAATACCAATAAACGGCTTTTCTGCCACACATACAGAAAGGGTCGAAGGAGGCCGTTCAAAACAGAGCCTATACATATAAACAGCGTCAGATTAGACCTCGGAACAATTTGCTCCGCTATAACTTAAATTATGAACTTAGATTCTTTTTTGTTACACAACTTCGCTCACACCGTCAATTCCAAAAGATAATTCTAATTATCAAGTTAAAGAAAACCCTTTGGGCATCACGGTGTATTCCACACGTTCATCAACAATTCGTGGTCAAATTACTGTGAATTAATTCAATTTAGAGTCAAGTGTCACAAGAAGATTGTGAACTTTCAATTACGTGGATCAATCTTCGGATACCTTGACCACTTCTAAAACATTGAGGGGGTAATCAGTCACTATCAATATCAAATCACGTGTACAAACATTCCTTTTCAAGTCCTCTACTCCCGATAGACCAGGCAATAGAGATTTTTTCGTGACAAAAATAGTAGAAGAAAACCGGGAGTGGGGAGGTGTGTGGGGTGGTCTGTGGATGTTTAGTGATAAGTTTTCGACTCGCCAATATCATTACTTTTTTTTGAAAAATCAAAAACACAAAAAAAAGACTTTTTTTCTGCTCTATTGCCTGGTCTATGAACCAACCTCCTGCAAGTAGGGTGCTGAGTAACGAGGCACTGCACCTTCGCGCAACGCAAAATACCATAAATTGAACATAACGGTAAACAAATTTGTGAAGCCTGCACTGACTTTTCATTAGAAAATACAAGGGAACGAGCAGCGATTTGCACTCCGCCCTGAGTATTCGCTTATAAACCTTTTCAGATACACGGTACAATCCGAATCAATGAGCCGAACGCTGCTTCAAGTCGTGTTTTCCGTCTTCTCGTGATAAATTAAAAATTCGTAATTAGGTACTGCATTTAATACAGTAGCCGAGAAGCCCGGGGAAAGAGAGAGAACCAAGCGCTTAAAAAAATCATTAACGTCTGAGATCAGTCGGGACTGATCATCAGACAACGAGAGTATAGTGTGTTATACAGTACAGTATCGATGAATCATTACCTCACTTTTCATGTGTACCTACTTGCAATTCCAAAGGTAATTCGTTTGTCGTGGTAAAATAAACCCTCATAAAATGTCGATTTTGATTTGGAAGCACCGTTTGTGACCACTGCACTATTTCTGGCCAGCTCTCCAAAGTTGGTTACTGATTTCTGGCACTTAGTATCAATCAAGTTATTCACAGAAAGAAAGTGTTGATATTGAGGTGGCCAAAAACGGTATATCCGCCATACCGGCTGGTCATGAGTTAAAAAAAAATCACGTTTTTGGAATAACAAGAAAATTTGATAGTGTATTCAAAAGCACGTTGGAAAATAACAGTTTTCATTCTACAAACGCGACTTTTTGCAATAACCTGATTTTCAAGAGCTTCTATTTCAGCAATGAATATGAATTTCTCGATTTTTGAATGCGAAATAAAAGGGTCATTGAGTTTTCAGTTTTCACAAATAAAAAATGGAAAGACTTTTAAAAAATTTTGAGATTACGCTTCAAAATTGCACATTTGAAAGACACTGCGAATAAAGTTATACTTCAACGCGATTATTGTGACTCATTTATCGGCCCAGAAGCTGCAATCAATTTGACATGCCTGCCCTACTAGGACTCATATACGGAGGGCTCTGAAAATAGTAACGGGCTGGTGCAGGGACCGAACACTACTCTCGGTCAACCAATAGCGAGACGGAACTCGCGTGGTATCAATCAACAGGACCGTTCAGAACCGTCAACCCCAACGGGGCAAAACTATCGTATCTCGAAGGAACAAACCGTGCAAAAAGTCCAGTGCATCACTCTGGCTGTGCCGGAGGGCGGTGGCATGACCTGGCGGTGGCAGGCAAGGGTCTGCAGGGACCGGGGACGGTTCACTATACTATACTCTTTATTCATTAATCATTGTTGAACAATATTTGAAACTCTCGAATTCTGAACTTGACAAACGTGTTCAATCAGTTTTTTTTAACTCCTGCCCCATACATTACACACGCGAACTATCTGGCGAAGTTTGGGAAATGCTGAAGGAAAATTCACAAAGATTGGCGATCAATAAAAATGTCATCGAAGACAAACAGCTTAGTGAAGAAGAAGAGATTGGAAGTAAAGACCAAATAATTGAGGTAATATAGGAAAGAACTGAACAGGGCCAGGATTGGAAAGGGGGAAAATAATTCAGTTTTCTTTTCACTATCAACAGCATCAACAATTACAAGTGGAAATAGTGAATATGTTTTTTCTTTCAACGAAATCATCATAGGAATAATCTGTAGCATATTTTTCAACTTCCCGTCGCTCCGTTCTCGGAGCAAAAAGGAAGTTATATTGTCATCACCCCCAAAATGAGAAATTGATTTTTCACTGGATCTCCACGTTTTGAAGTCCAGAGAATCACCTCCAACTATTTTGAGTTGCACGTCTGGATGCGGATATGTATGTGACCAAATTTTTGTCGGAGAACGAGTGCGCGGATTTCCACCGAATTGGGCTCAATCGAGGCGGCTTTTCTAAACTTCGGTTCAGTATACTTTCCGGAATATTTGAATAACAAAATTCTAGTAAATGAAGTAAGAATGACGATATTTTGAGAACGGATGGAGGGATTTGGATAAAAAAAATTTGGAGTCACTATGAATCACGAATCTGAAGTCTGCTGTGTGAAATTCATAATGGCGGATCCAATTTGGTGGAAAGAAACACTAAAAACATTCGAAATCTTATGAGAATTGGTAGTCGAAGGTTTTTTCAACCGCTGATGAAGAATCTGAGGTCAGATGTTTTCTACGAAGCCATGATAGTAATTTCGTAGAAACCATGCCACTCCTTCATTTTTGAGTAAATCCAAAATATTTTCGGACGTATCTGTGCGCAATCACGTGTAGAATTCCGCTAAGAAGCTGCATTTTGCGATTTACTTCCGTGGACTTGGATATTCGGAGATATCTCAATGTCAGTACTAATCGAGTACAGCATGCCTTGATTACAGCTGATTTGTACCGGTGATGTAACCTTGGCTAACATGTCGGTAAAGTAACAATTATGCGCGTAGGGGAAGGTCGGGTAAAATGGGGATGTTACAGTGTTTGAAACCAAATAAATCACCTCTCAAAATCAAGAAAAAATCGTCCACTCGTATTCATCATCTGTGAACAATTATTTAGCTAGTATTATGTCGAAACTTTGTAACTTTGAACCGTAGAGCAGAAAAAAATACTTTTGCTAGATGGTGCAAACAAGTGTGGGTAAAACGGAAACCACGGCCAAAAATTATTATGATGAGTGGATTTTAGTTTTGGACGGACAATCTATGGTTTCAATAAATTTTTGATTGTGGTTTCAAATGGAAAAACAGAATCAGTCGCCTAAAATGCATTTGTTCGCCGGAGCTCCCCGGTTTACCCGATGACGCAATTTTACGAACAAAAATTATACCCTCATCACTCTACGGCAACATGAAGGTGTTGGCTCAAACGTTATTACTTAGTGTATTCACAATACTATTGGAAAAAATATATAATCCCAAAAGCAATCTGCATTCACTTCCTATAGTTTTTCATCTAGAACAATCCTGTAAAGTCGCTGTATATTGCATATCGCCGATAGCTAAAATCAACGGGTTCCCATTTCACCCGACATTCGCGTTTTACCCAACTTTCCCGTACGTCGAATTGCACGAAAATACGAGATTTTTTCCTGACCACTTTTGATGTTCTCGCTATTTTACTCAATCGATGTTCGTGTTGAAAGCATCAACTTTGAAAATTTTTCATTTTTTTCTGACCAAGATTTTTAACGATTTTTTGTCTTTCCAATGAAATGTAAATGAAATATGAGAAAAATTCTTATGCTGTGAAAATGCTAAAACTGATTTTGTGCTACTTTTTCCCGAGGGACTATTCACTTGGGAAGTCTCATGTACACTCGGAAGTCTTTGGGAGTCTTTGGAAGTCTGTGGAATTCTTTGGAATTCTTTAGAAGTCTCGGAAGTCTTCGGAAGTCTTTGGAAGTCGGAAGTCACCTGTACACCCAAAATCGAAGTGAATAGCCCCTCGACTTTTTCTGTCCCATTAAACAGTACTTTTGATGGAAGATCTTGGAAAATCTACATTAACAAAAAAGTTTCTCAATGGAATTGACTGAAATTCTTACACGGCACAACAGTATATAGTTAAGAATGTACAAGTATGAGTTTACATGGGATTGTGAAATTTTTCAGCTATAAGTATTACTATGATGTGGCCGTATGAATGCTGGAAGTTACACTGTTAGAAATGAAATGTTGAAACAGATCCACTATAAATTTGATGTTGATTTCAATATTTTTGGTTGCATTATTGAATGAATGAAAAAAAAATGTCAAAACTACATATTGAACGTTAAAATGATATAAATTTGTGTTATATCGACATCAAAATAACACAAATATAGTATAGTGGACCTACTGGGACACTTGATATGTTGATTTTTCCAAATTTTTCTAACAGTATATACAATCGCTATTACGATACGCAACACATGGTCGAATTCTTACCTTGGTCAAATATTCATGAAAAATATTGCCCGGATATTTGAGACTCACATACTTCTCGTGAAAAAGTTTTATCGATGTGTTTTGACGAACGCGATATTGGGACGTTCACACTAACCAATAGGAAGAATGGGGTGTAGATACCCGAGGAATCTCTCTTCGGACTTCTCCCGCCACTACGACGAGCGTTCTGGTATCTTAAAATTCCAGTGTGCTTAGCTAAACTGTGTCAGTCACGAATTCCTGAGCAATTGATATACCTCAAATCTAGAACAATGGGTTTTTCCTATACCGTTGAACTGTGGGCTGCGCTTCTGGGTTGGGTGGGTTCTTTTGTATTGGCGTTAATTTGCCGAAACATTTGGAACCATTTTTCCTTTCGGAAGAAAAGGGGCGTTGCGCATTTGAAACCCTTTTCGTCTCCCTTGTACTTCGGATACTCGACAAGAGTGAATAAGTGCGAAGCTGAATTGTCGGAAGAAATCTAACAAAAATACAAGGGCGCGCAATTCTGCGGAATCTGGCGCTTCCTTTCGCCGTGCGTGTTCGTCATGGATCCGGTGCTCATCCGTCAAATAATGGCCAAGGACTTCTAGACGTGGTCGGACCGCGGGGTGCCCGGCAACCGGGCCGTCGATCCGCTTTCCGCGAATCTCGTCGGCCTCCAAGGAAACGAGTGGGGGTGAGTCAGGATCCACGTGTCGCCTGCCTTCACCCCGTCGAGACTGAAGCTGATGTACAGTGTACACCCGGCTGCTCGAGTGCGAAAACGACTTTGAAGCGTACCTCGAGGACCTGGCCGCCGCCGCGGTGGCATCATCGAGGCTACGGATACGTGCTCCAGGTTTGTCACGGATGTGGTTGGCTCGTGCGCCTTTGGGATGAGGCTCAACTCGCTCAGCAAAAGAGGTGATGCGTTCTATAGGACTCGAGGCGAACCCCGCGACGATCAGCTACTGCCTCCACAAGCTGGCCGTCAATGGTGACATCCAGGACCGTCTGCGAGAGGAGGTGCATGCGACCAAGGCCGCGAACGATGGGAAAATCACTTGGGACGCCGTTAATCAGATGGAGTACATGATCGACGTGGTCGTTAAAGGTGCCAAACCGATGTCGATCAGCATGGTGTCTCATAACTTGAATCATATTTCTTTGAACGAGAAACTTTGAGGAAGTTATACGCGCCTGTCGCCACCCTAGTAGCATGCCTGCACTGCCGATTCTTATTCAAGAATCTGTCTGCAGTATTATCGCGGATCACCTGCAGATTCTTAGACCATATCACTGCATTTCCTCTGCCGTAAGGTGAAATTAACGTCACGTGACCTCAATATATGATTTACACTTGGAATTTTCGAACGCTATTTTCTCAGCCAAAACACATTCGATTGATGTGAAATTGATGTCAGTGACGTACAGGCCTGGTGACGTAGAAAAACTCAATGAAGGGCATGACGCTCGTGGATTTTCGAAAATCGGAAGACATAATTAGAATTTTGTGTAACAATATTGTTCTGTAACCTAAGGAGGTGCTGCCCCTCGTGGAGAGAGGCAGCACTTCCTTGGATTACAGAACAATATTGTTAAAAAACTGTAATTACGTCTCGCTTTCCGAAAATCCACGAGCGTCATGCCCTTCATCGAGTTTTTCTGCGTCACTGATATCAATTTCACATTAATCTAATGTGTTTTGGCTGAGAAAATAGCGTTTGAAAATTCCAAGTGTAAATCATATCGAGCCCAGCTAACACAACATTCTCTTTGACTTATACTAGGCCGTGAATTGACTGAAAGACGCCTAAAAGTCCACAAATTCTTCTTGACTTATATCAAGCCGTTTGCGGACTTGAAGTCGACTATTAGTCGCCGAACGTCCGCTTCTATGTCGACGTAAAAGCGGACGTTCGGCGACTGATCAACGTTGCGACTGATAGTCGACTTCCAGTCCGCAAACGGCTTGATATAAGTCGAGAAGGATTTGTGGACTTTTAGGCGTCTTTCAGTCAATTCACGGCCTAGTATAAGTCAAAGAGAATGTTGTGTTAGCTGGTGAGGTCACGTGACTTTCATTTCACCTTAATAATGGTCGTACAGAACCATTTTTTTTCCCAACGCATATGTAAAAATAGGCGGTTTTGGCGGTCTGCTGAAAATGAACGAATGACGCTGTTCCTCAATGAATTGGGAAATAGAGAATTATTTTTTCACTAGCGAACACAAACTAGTCCTGCCCACTGGTTAACACAACACACGCAAACCATTTCTTCACTAGTTGAGAAATGGTCTCATTTCTTCACTAGTGGAGAAATGGTTTGCTAGTTTGGTTGATTTTCAGCAAACCGCTAAAATCGCCTAATTTTACATATTTATTGGGAAAAATATTATGTGCATCTCGCGGGAAATGACGATTCTGAGTACGTGTGATATCCGAACTCGCCTTCGGCTCGTGCAGCTATATTCACACTTACTCCGAATCGTCATTTTTGCCCACTCGTTGCACAATATACTATTTTTCAATTCGGGCTACTTTTTTCTCACCAATCCGTTTATGCTGTTCAAAATGAGCATCGACCGATATTTGTTGAATTAACTTTCGTTTTTCTCCCTTTATGACCGGAGAGTTGCTACGAATGATTGAGAATTTTTATGATGGTTGCTCGTGAATATTATGAATGGTAATTGAGCATTACTCATTCATACTCTGTGTTGCAGCTTGATATGAATATTCTGAGAAAAACATGCGATACTACGGTTTACCTGGACACCGCAGGTATACTAAGCGAGAAGGAATATACCGTGAGTAACCCTGGATACCGGTCACTCGGTTTAGCAGAAATGGCGGCGGCGTGAGCGTAGACAGCCAGTGGTTCGCGGTGATCGGACCCGCACTGAGAGTGATTCCAGCCATGCCTCGTTCAAGTTAACTTGGTTTTGTTTCAACGCGCCGAAACGCGCGATTCAAATTTTGTGGTTAGATTAAGGTTAAGAGCAGTGTTGGGCAGCTGCAAATTACGTAATGCAATTGATTACATTTCCATTATAAATTACGATTGTAATTGACAACAATAATAAATTACAATTGTAATTGCAACAATAATAAATTACAATTGTCATTACAACAATAATAAATTACATTTATAACAATAATGAATTACAATTGTAATTGAGTAATTACAAATTCGCTCAATTACACTCGTTGAGAGAGTATTATGGGAAATGTTCTGATGTTAATGAACCATTAAAAATGATCATCATCAATGAGACTGAATTCTTTCGCCTTGGTTCTACCGAAACTGGATTCTTTGCCTTGAGTCTACCGAGAGTGAATTCACTGGCGACGCCTTGGCTCTACGGAGACTAGATTCTTCACCTTAGGTCTACGGAGACTAGATTCTTTGTCTCAAGCCGACGGAGGGTGACTTCTTCTTTGACGGAGACTAGATTCTTCGCCTTAGGTCTGCGGCGACTAGATTCTTCGCCTTGAGTCTCCGGAGAGTGAATTCTCTGACGACGCCTTGAGTCTTCGGAGATTAGATTCTTCGCCTTAGGTCTACAAAGAATCTAGTCTCCGTAGACCTAAGGCGAAGAACCACGGCGTTGTCAGAGAACTTTCTCTCCGGAGACTCAAGGCGAAGAATCTAGTTTCCGTAGGCTCGATGCAAAGAATCTAGTCTGCGTACACTCGAGGCAAAGAACTTAGTCTCCGCATAGATCCAAAGCGTCGACGGAGAATTCACTCTCGGTAGACTCGAGGCGAAGAATCTAGTCGCCGTAGACCTAAGGCGAAGAATCTAGTCTCCCTAGAGCCAAGGCGTCGCCAGTGAATTCACTCTCCGTAGACTCAAGGCGAAATAATTCACTCTCATTGATCATTTTTGATGGTTCATAAACATCAGAACATTTCCTATAATACTCTGAACCAGTGTTGAGCGAATTCGTATTACAAAATACAATTGTAATTCCTTATTGTTATAAATGTAATTTTTATTGTTGTTACAACAATTTTGATTGGCAATTATATCAATAATAACTGACAATTGTAATTTATTATTGTTGCAATTACAATTGTAATGCATTATTGTTGTAAATTACAATTGTCATTTATAATGGAAATGTAATCAATTGCACTTAACCTCAATCTAACCACAAAATTTGAATCGCGCGTTTTGGCGAGTTGAAACAAAAACCAAGTAATAGCTTGAACGAGGCATGGCTGGAATCCCTGACTGTGCGGGTCCGAACACCGAGAACCACTGGCTATCTACGCTCACGCCGCTGTCATTTCTGCTAAACCGAGTGACCGGTATCCAGGGTTACTCACGGTATAACTAGGAAACCCTAACAGGTTGAGACCCACTATACTTTTGAGCAAATGTTCGTTCTCGGAAGGGCACGTGGAAGAAGCAGGAGGGGTGCTCAGGCCACTCCTGTGGGTCGCGTCATTTTCAGTTGAGATCCCGTGTAGGACAGTCCTCCGTTTGTAAAGTTCTGATCTGAAAAGTGTGCACTTACCTCATCGGTCGAAAAAAGAAACAAAAAATCAGCAACTTGGAATTCAATTTTCTAGGTAAGTTTTAATAATATACCCTGATGAAATAGTATATTGCGATACAAGTGCGAGAAAGCGGAGATTCGACGGAGGTTATGAGGGTGACTGCACGAGGTGGAGGCGAGTGCGCAGCACGAGCCGGAACCGAGTGCAGTCAACTTCATAACCTTCGTAAAAACTTACCGCTTATCTTCGCACGTGTATCGCATACTATTTTTTGTAATAAGTGCATCAAAGTCCCCCATTTGGTGGCTCTGAAATGTTCGAACCGCAATCCCGACATGACAACTGGCACGACTTCGATTTGATTCTCTGCCGCTAGACGGCGCGTCGGAGACGCGTGAAAAGGTTACTAGAGTGTTATAAATACGGAACTAGAGTGCTATAAATACTCGTATATTGGTAACTAGCGCGAAAATGAAGATCTGCACATGCGCTGCTCAAACCCTACTGTAAAACATCACTTCTCGCACTTTTCAGAGGCACGAAATGGGGGACATTTGATGCACGTATTACAAAAATATCTGTACATACCAGACAGCAAAGTGTATTTAATATCAAGTACAATGTGAGTATAACCTAACCATAACAAAAATGTATTTCAGAACGCCTGCGAGACAGCAAACTGTGGTTACAGTGAAGCATTGTAACTATATTCTGAAATCTCTGGAGATCGATAAATCGGGTGAGTGAAAATATGACTTAAGAGCATGCTGCAGTCAGGCTTTACCCACCGTACCCGGCTTTCACTTGTTTTCACTGATAGCAAAGCCTTCGCGTCACGAGCGCGGAAAGGGAACCAACAGCGCAATTCTAGATTGAATTCCGAAGATTCATATTGTAAAACTTCTTTATTTCATACACCAATAGAGACAGGATATGGTATTCGGCACAAAATGATAATTGTCGATGTCAACTGGTGGTCGCGGCCATATTGGGCGTTTCGCCCGTTGGCCGTAGAGCCTGACGTGGTGCTGCGTTCGCTATATTTCCGAAGCGCCCTAGAGATGGTGTGGCGCGTAAATATAATCGTGCGAATAACGTCAGGGACCGGTTCAAAATTATGAAAACGTCTAATTATCGTAACGCAACGATTGCTTCAACAATGGGGCAAGTGCATAAAAGTATTATCACGTATCCCGATTGTCCCCTATTCTTTTTATTTCCTTTTCCTCCAGAAACCATTTGAACTTCAGAAAACAAGGGACTCAGCAAAGTTTTTTTTTTAAATTATTATTTTTTACAATTCAACAGATTTCGAACTTCCATTGCCCTTGGTCTTCGTAAATATAATGTGTTTTTTTTTTTCAGCTGCAGTGAATTATAATTACGAAGGCCATGGGGCAACGGAATTTCAAAATCTGTTGAATTGTCCCCCCCAAAAAAAAAAAAAAAGAAAACAAAAACCCAATTTTCCCACGATAAAAATAAAATGAATATCACTCAAGTTCTCTTTATTGCATCATCTATTCACTTGGATAACGCTTTTTTTTCTTGACAATTCAACACATTTCGAAATTCCGTTGCCCTTGGTCTTCGTAATTATAATATGTTTTTTTTTACAGTTTAACAGATTTCGAAATTCCGTTGCCCCATGGTCTTCGTAATTATAATTCACTGCAGCTGAAAAAAAAACACATCATAATTACGAAGATCAAGGGCAACGGAATTTCGAAATCTGTTGAATTGTAAATAATAATAATAATAATAATGATAATTTAAAAAAAGTTTGATGAGTCCCTTGTTTTGTGAAGTTCAAACGGTTTCTGGAGGAAAAGGAAATAAAAAGAATAGGGGACAATCGGGATACGTGATATTACTTTTATGCACTTGCCCCATTGTTGAAGCAATCGTTGCGTTACGATAATTAGACGTTTTCATAATTTTGAACCGGTCCCTGACGTTATCCGCACGATTATATTTACGCGCCACACCATCTCTAGGGCGCTTCGGAAATATAGCGAACGCAGCATCACGTCAGGCTCTACGGCCAACGGGCGAAACGCCCAATATGGCCACGACCACCAGTTGACATCGACAATTATCATTTTGTGCAGAATACCATATCCTGTCTCTATTGGTGTATGAAATAAAGAAGTTTTGCAATATAAATCTTCGGAATTCAATATAGAATTGCGCTGTTGGTTCCTTTTCCGCGCTCGTGACGCGTAGACTTTGCTATCGAAATAACATATACTATCTTCAGTATGTATCAAAACTAATAAAACTCCCACAATGATGTGTTACAGATCGTCGAGAAGTATTCCCTAATTTCCGGACATGTATGTTCCTATGGCAACTACCGAATTCTGAAAATGGCTGCAGACATTTGTTTCATCTGTGAGCAGCAGTTCGAGGAAGCTAAAAAAACGCGGACGGCACAAAAGAAAGGTGTCAAAACTTTAATCTCCGCCAGCATTCAAAGAGAAGACAGTAAGCATAGGAAGTACAATTTGAAGAACGAAGAATCTGTGACGGTACATGAAAACTGTTATGTATCGTATATCAACGACAAAAGAATTCAAGTATGCAAAACACGGAAACAAGCGCAATTCGGAAGTACGTCCACGCGCGCTACTCACAGCGCTTTCGACTTTGAGGAAAATTGTCTGTTTTGCGGTAAAGATGCTTCTGAAAATTTTGTGAAAAAACAGGCTAAAAAGGCTAACGTGTCAAAGCGACAAAGTGTGCGTAAGGTCACTGCAGCTGAACTGCGAGATACTATTTTGCGCAAAGCAGGCGAACGTTCAGATAAATGGGGCATTGAAGTTTTGAACCGTGTAGCTTCAGTGACGTGTTTGATCGCTGTACAAGCTCGTTACCACCTTTCTTGCAATCTACGTTTCTTACATTCGAAGTCAGGTGGGACTGACCAATCATCAGAAGACACTTCGCAGCTTGTTGAGCTGATTAGAAGATTCATCGAAAATCACCCGGACGAAGATAGTTTTTCCCTCAAAGATATTATCGTTGGATACGAAGGTAAAGTCGCCAAAAACCAATGGCTGAAGAAGAAATTGTATGAAAGACTTGGCGATGATATCATGATCACATCAAACAGGGGTTCGGAACCAATAATTTATTTACGAGACGCTTGTAACAAAATTTTATTGAAAAATTTCCGAGACTCGCAGACCGACGAGTCAGATCGCATTAAAATAGTTATATCAGCCGCGAAGATTATAACAGAAGACATTCGTGCACAAGAATACGACGTAGAAACTTATCCGTCGCCTAATTCATTCTTTGAAAACGTTGAAAAAGTTATACCGCATTCCTTGCGGACATTTCTAGACACCGTAGTTTTAAGCGAGAAACGGGGAAAAGAAACAGATAAATTTTCATCTAAAGTAGCAAGCATTGCACATGCGATTATTAGTAGCGTTCGCCCCCGCAGTTTTCTGTCTTGCATTAAAATTGGTTTAGGTGCAGTGTTGAATAAAAAATTCGGCTCCAAATCTTTGTTGAATATTTTGTCGGCGCTAGGATTTTGTTGTTCGTATGACGAAGCTCTGTTGTTTGAGGCATCGGTGGTTTCTGAGCCGAATAACTGCATTATCGATAACGAAGCGTTTTCACAATTTGTTTTCGATAACGCTGACCACAATGTCAATACCATCGATGGTTTACACACGATTCACGCAATGGGTGGCATCGAATGCGTTACTTCAGAGAGTGACGACAATGGTGCAACTCTCGTAAGTCATTCGCGGGACCAGACCCCAGACGAGAGTGAGCCTGTCGCAAAAAAAAGAAAAATGTAAATAGGATAAGAGATAGATTACAATTTGAATATTTTGTAATAAATTTCTGTATAAATACATGCAACATTATACATATACATAACCCTATCGACATGTCTTCTCATTACCAGCATCTTATTACGAAGAAAAACACAGCATAAACGGATTGGTGAGAAAAAAGTAGCCCGAATTGAAAAAAAAATGGTTCTGTACGACAATTATTAACGGAGATATTCCAATTGTTACCCACGCGGCGCGACGTCGAACGCGATTGGCCGGGAGGCTCCCCACCGCGCGGCCCGCCGGGACCTAGTTGGCTAGCGGTGCGATCTCACCCGTACGGCTGTGTTCAACCAGTCGCTGCGATAGATCAAATTATCCGGGTGGATATAAGACAAATCGTATATCATACCCAAATGTGTCGAGATCAAGCCTCAACTTGGTTAATCCGAAAATGTTGCTTAGATCGCGAGAGTTATGAATTAATAGGTAAACTTGTTTGTATCTCCAGTTCTAATGAAGATTGAGGGATGGTTTTTTTCAAAAGAAAGCGCCTCGAAAAGACCTATCAGATCCGCGAGGAATATTCCCGATAACTCGAAAATTGACAAAGTTATTACTATTTGTTTAAAACCCAAAATTTTACTATCGCAAAAAACGTGGTTTTTCGGCAAAAAAAAATGTCTTTTCGATCAAATACCGAAAGAAGGCGATGAAAACTACCACTACGATTTTTTCCAACACTGTCAGAAAATCGTCCAATAAACTACGGAGGAAGCGCGGATTTCGGGAGAAAATTTATTGTTGCTAAACTATATGGTATAGCATGGCCAACTTTGCGCGCTTCTCTTGAAGATAAATGGTTCTATAAGCACAGTGTGTTTCAATAGTGTGCGTTGATAATTCACTGACTGGCATGCAATAAACAAAAGAATCGAGGTTCCGTCTTCGATTGCAATTTACGGCTAAACTAATAATGCTACGTGATTTTAGTATCAGATCAATTTTGTAGAGACCAACGAGATCTACAACTTTTGTCCCAAACTTTTTTCGCTAAAATCGACAAATAAAAAGATGGGATCAAAATCGGGCTTTTTCAATTTTTAATAATTATTTACCGCAAAATTCGTGTTTTTTTTCGGTTCAAAACTTTCAGGATTTGATTGTGGGCATCTACTTGAGCCGTAGAAAAATTTACAGCTTGTTGCCTTCTAGAATAGAACCAGCCCAAATTTCTGTACATTCCGATTGGACTATACCGCATCCCGGGTACCGACGTTGACCTTCCCCCGGGGTCGATATGCGATATCCCCGTCTACGCGATCCATCACGTCCCGGCTTATTACCCAGACCCGAAGAAGTTCGGCCCGGAGAGGTTCACCCCCGAGGCGAAGAGCCAGCGTCCGGCCTTTACGTTCCTACCATTCGACGCTGAACCCGGGGGCTGCATAGGTGAGGCGCTGAGTTGGAAATTCGTCAACGAATAGCATAGTTGCGAGTCACACCGCGGGTAACGGTCATTTTAGCCGATTACCAGGTGAAGGTGGGGATCGTCAAGGTGGTCGACAAGTTCAAGATTTCTCTGTGCGAGAAGTCGAGCGATCCTCTACAATTCGATACCACATCACGAATTCTCACCCCAAGGGTGAAAATTGGATCAAACTATCCAGAAACTAGCCCAATATGCAACGATAGAAGCATTATTTTCTTGTCGCTACCCGTGCAAAATGGAAACGCTTGCCAAAGTCTTGTGCATAGCTTGAAATACCCTTGAAACAGCCAAAAAACCATTGAAAAAGCCTTGTGATCAGCTTGCTGACGCTTGGCTTTTCAACCAAGAGTTTTGCAAGCCTTGGGAAAAGGTTGGTTTTTACCCTGGGAAACACTTGATGACAACGCTTGGCAACACCTTGGGTCAAAAGACCCTTTTTGAACCAAGAGTTTCGCAAGCCTTGGGAAAAGGTTGGTTTTTACCTTGGCAAATACTTGATGACAACGCTTGACAACACCTTGGGCCAAAAAACCCTTGCGTAAGCCTTGTGATAAGCTTGCTAGTGCTTGGCTTTTGAACCAAGAGTTTCACAAGCCATGGGAAAAGATTGGCTTTTGCCTTGGCAAACACTTGATCATAACGCTTGGCAACACC
>JAFFZH010013054.1:6904-41414 GCA_018420115.1 Euura saliciscinereae
CTGTATCGTGAACCAATTTAACTGTCTGACAGCTCATTTTTCGATTTTAGCCAACTTCAAACTGTATCCTGGTCCAATTTAACTGTCTGGAAGTCGCTTTTAGCCATCTTCAGACTGTATTCTGAACCAATGTAACTGTCTGAACGCTCATTTTTCGATTTTAGCCAACTTCAGACTGTATTCTGAACCAATTTAACTGTCTGAACGCTCATTTTTCGATTTTAGCCAACTTCAGACTGTATTCTGAACCAATTTAACTGTCTGAAAGCTCATTTTTCGATTATAGCCAACTTCAGACTGTATCCTGAACCAATTTGACTGTCTAAAAGCTCATTTTTGGATTCCAGCCAACTTGAGACTGTTCCACCGTTATACACGCTGTATGATCCCGAAACAAGTTTTATGCTCGATTGAGGTAAAAATTTGATGAAGCTTAAAAGTGGGTAGAGGGTATGGAAGGCGGAGCTCGATGATCGGACAGCGGGTAGCGTATCTGTAGAGAAGAGAGGCGCACAAGAGGTATAGTATATAGAAACGGAACGAGAGAAGGTTTAAAAATAAATCGATAGGCGGAGTTTTTCCACTCCGCGCCGCAAGAGGCGCTTTTAGTGGGGGATAGCGATAGGCGGAGTCAAGCTGATTTAGAGCCGCCATTTTGTGACAATGGGCAAGAGGGGGTATGCCTATCTGATTGGCTGATCTACGGACTTCTCTCGTACCCGAACAAGCTTCTACAGATTGTTCGGTTGTACTTCGTCCGTCCCCCCACCCCGCGCCTCTACGCAAAAGCTTTCCTTCTTCGCCAAGCGCCGAAAGTCTGTGTGAAGATTCTAGACGGTGGTGGGGAAAACCCGGGGTACAATCCGGGGGGGGGGGGGGGGGGAGAATAGGATAGGTATATTCCACAATTTACCCGCACAAACTTTTACAGCCGTCTGTATAGCGCAACCTGACGGTGGTGAGACTTAGAGTGGGCATGAAACCTTCTTGACAGTTACCCAACCGCAAATCCAACCCCCCCCCTAACCTCAAACGCTCCCGATGCTCTTTGCTTTTTTGATTAAAACGACGCTTCTGTTTATAACCTCTAATGCGGAAAATCAATAGACACAGATCACTGGAGCTTTTTTTTCAAACATTTTTACAACTTCGTCCCGTGATTCTGAACAGCATCCCCAAAGGCAGACGTCAAGAAGCGGTGTATCTAAAAAAACTCAGCGACACACAAACTTAATTGACTGGACGAAATCGATTCGTATTGATCAAAACTTTCATCCCTATCGATATATCAAAATGGCAGCCAGGTATACCTGACTAATAGAGACGAGTTGGGGAAGCGCGCCAATAACCCTAACCTATGTACGTAATTGTATGTCTTCTGTAGCGCCACGGCGACACGGTGTGTGTATAGAGAAGCAATAAAGCATGATATAGAGTGAATGAGGATGAAGCAGCAACCTGTAACCATTGAAAGAAGAGAACACTTTGTTAAAATCTCGGTTAGATTATAGATGTTAGATAGTAGATTGGGTCTGTATCTAAATCGGCATATCTCATCTAGATGGATACATCAAGATTAACGGACTATAGCCGTGGCTGTATCAACGGGCATAATCTTCTCGCGAGGCACGTGGCTCTCATATACAGGGTGAATTCCCCGCAACGATACGGTCCGGAGTTGGCTAGAATCTAGAAACGAGCTTCCAGACAGTTGGATCTCGGTTCCGAAACGTCCGAAAGCTCGACGTTTCAGCCGACTTCGGACCGCGTTCCATCGCGTCACCCTGTATATCTCGGTGTATCCGGCACCCGAGTTTTTCTCAAAGAACGTTATTATTCTTCCTTTTCTTTTCTCAAATTCCTCCGAGTTGTCCAATTACCCCGACGAATATTCGTCCACCGTGCGAGGGAGCGGGCTTTTGTTTCTTCCAAAGCTCGCTTTTTAACCGTCGCGTTGACAAGGGGTGGGGGTATAAAGAGTAACGCCCGTGCGGGGGGTGGGGCCGTGTCGTAGGCGTTGCCACAGTTACCCGAAGCTTTACGAGAACGTACGAACGGTAGAAAGTGGGGAAGCTTACGAGCCGTGTTTTCGTTCGCCTTAGTTCCGCGCCGGATGCCACGATAGCCGCATCGACGAGTCGTGCGCGCGCGCGTTTCAAATTAAACATAATATACAACAAGCCTGTACGATTCATAAAGAATACACACGTTGCTATTATCGATAACAACCTATCGAGTTTTTATCAACGTCTGTATCTGCGAAATTCCAATAAAGTTATTATGTTTTAAATCGGATCGTCGTGTAGGATACGAGTGGGAAGGACTAGTATACAGTGTCTCACGTTGGACGTAACAGAGATCGTCGATATCTGGACCAAACAGAATAATCAGATCGTGCGATAGTTGTGTGACGTGTGTGTGTGAATAAAAAATAGAAAAATATTTGGTGTGTTGGTGCTAACTTACATTGGTGATAACGTTAAACGATAAAAAAAAAAATTGGCAAACTTGTTATCTACGTTATCGCTGGATTTCCGCTTCTTCTCTTCCTTCGAGATATAAGGTAAGGATGTGAATCGAATACAATATCTCATTCGGTCGATGCTTGATGGCAGCAGCGTCGCGGTCAGTTTTATCTCATTGTAAACACACTTCGGGTCATCGGATTCAAATTCGATCGAGAATCTACGATTTCTCATCTACATCGATTATAATCATCGCTTTTAAATACGAAGATGGAAGTATTTTAGTCAATCTTGCAGATTATGACTCACGGTGTTCATTCTTCGTTGACGATATCGACCCGAGTATAGAAATCGACTCTTAATCGGGGAAATCTAGCCAGAGCCCCGCTAGGGCCCTGCCAGGAACCTCAATCACGTTCCTAGCTGGGCCCTAGTAGGGCCCCGGATAATTTTCCCCGATTTGAAGTAATTTTCTACTACTCGGGGAAAAGAAACTGAAGTTAGCAGCAGAAATGAAAGAATGAGACCGGAGGATAAAATTTTTCTAAACTATCATGAAAAATGAATACTTTTAGAGCTTTTATAAAAATTATAGACATAAATCTGTACTTCGTAATTGTATTCGGGAGAAGCTTGAAATGTTTGGCTACTAGCTTCAACTTCGTCTCAGGGAAGCCAGTGATCGAAATTTTATTTCTTCTGGTTCAGAAACATCCGATTTTATAACCGGCAGTTGAAACACCGTCGCACAGGATCGAGATACAGTTTAAAACAACCTAGTTTATAGTTTATATTATTCGGACAATTCAAATATATTAGGGGTATAGTTTTTTTTTTTAGTCTTCTGTTTGCAATTCAAATTGCTTCAATTTTTTTTTTTTTGTTATTTGAATATTGATACATATGGTAATAAAATTTTATTGTAGCTATATAGTCTGTATATATACGGTAAGAAAAAAGTTATGGTAACGGGAGAAGACTGAAATTTTTTATTTTTTATAAAAATTTATCTCTGGAACCGTCGTGAGGACGATTTTCCGGTTCTCCAGGCGTTCTATACTCATATACTTGTCGAAGAAGATAGTGAACTTGTTTTCATAGTTCTGGAGAGAACTGAACTCTTGTGACGGGTAAAAACGATAAAATCAAAACGAAACAAATAAAAAAAGAAATTGATCTGAAAGTTTTTAAATGGATGGAGGATAGATGAATAAGATAAAAATAATACCTCATGATCTTTACAGTCGTAAATATATTATCCTACAGCACTGTATCGACTTCCGTGTGTATAAGGGGGCAATTATAACCGTTAAACTACCTGTAATATATTCGTTAAATCGTTAAACGAGATGATGATAGAGACGAGCTGCAGCAGAGTCCATAACGAGATTTGACATCATAAACAGCTCAACGGTGAAAAAAAAAGTAAATAAAAAATGTTTATAAATAAGTAAACAAAAGTAAAAGAAATTGAATGAACCTGCAGCGTGGGTACCGATCATCAACCGGTTTCACAAAGATTTCAGATACTTTTTTGCTTTTACACACTCATTTAGATTATTTTGTTTTATATATTCAATATTCGCGCTAATTTCATGACTGATGATCCGTTGGCGTAGATATTACACTTGCAAATGATCAATCGACCATTAAGAATGACATTTGAAACTCTTGTCCCTCGACATAACAGAGTCGTTACCCCGGACGACGATCTCTCACTCCGCTGATCAATTGTACGAAAGAAAAAAAAAGACAATTAATCGATGTTTGTGGGGATAAAAGGTCGGTGAACCTGAGTTTTTAGGAAAAATTAAACTTACGGTTTTAACACATAGAAATATTGTCGTCGATGGTCGATGATGAGTGAACACGCGGTATTTATTGGCCGTCGGACAACGGCGAGGCGCCAAAGTCGTGCGACCCGAGCTGAGAAGATTTAATCCCTTTTTTTCCTGGTTTTAAAATCGGTCTTTTTTTCATCTTCTTGTCTTTCTTCTTCTATCCAGTTGATCCGGGCGACGGGTGACTGGGGCGACGGGCCTCTGGCCTCGGGGGGTCCGAAATATACGGGGTCTCAGGGTTTCTCATAAGTCGAAAAAAGAGTAGAAGCGGTAGTAGAGTATTTTCGAGCGTGTAAAAAAAATGAAAAAAAAATAAAAAAAAAAAAATTGTGACGGCGAATGTAGAACGGCAGTTAAATTTCTGACAAAATCTGAGTATATAGAAGAGAAAAAGAATTTTTTGGAATGCTACAGACCAACGGATCCATTGTTGGCTTATGATTTTTTATTTTTCTCTATCTTTTTATACATTCTATATATTCTACACTATATTATCTTCTTCTTATTCACTCAGCTCGAGGAACTGGAGACCTTTTTCTTTTTTCTCTTTCCAAACCCAGAGGGACCTGAGGTTTACCTGTCGTCTTCTCAAATATTTTCGACCCCCACGTTCTTTTTTTTTTTATTTCAACAATACCGATATCCTTTCTTGAGACAGGTGCCATTATCAAAGTCACAGGATTCGTTTATTATATTCAAGGATCGATATATGTGTAATGATATTTTTTGTCTTAGATAAGTGCGTGACGATACCTCGATTTTTTTTCCATTCTATAATCGTAGATATACGCGAAACTGTACCTACAGAGCGTATTTTTCCATCGTGATTAAAAAAAGGTCAGATACGACTCGATTATATTTTGCGAGACGTATGCGTAAGATTCGTGTTTCAAAAATAAACAGCTTCGAGACTTTTAGAGCCGAAATAATTGTAACGTCTTATCGATCGATACCGATTTCTGAGAGCACCCTGCGCCCAGTACGTAGCTAAGATTATCAATTTTTGATAAGATAAAAAAATAAAAAACGAACATGATCCAATATTGAAAGTGATGGAGGTGGAGGTGGATTCGATAAGAATTTCGGCCCCGCTGCTGGTGTGGATAAGAAGTAGGATGTTATAGCTCTCAAATCTCAGATTTGTAATTTAGTTTTAATTCCCTTCCGGTTTTAAACGCGTCGTATCGATAGGTGAGTACGAATCTGCCTACTTAATCTATTAATTTTTGAAACTCGATTACTGAAACCGACTGTGTAATCCCGATCGTCTATTTGATATTCGTGTATTTAATATCGTAAGAATAGGAATAAGATTACCGCAGATTATTATTTTTATCTTCACTCAATTCGACGGCTATGTGTCAACGACATTTGATTGAAGTCTTTTTCTCCTATAAATCCACAATTATGTAGCCTAGAGTGTTTCTTAAAACCTGTTATAATTATCGCATTTTATCTACGATCGTAATTCCGGTTATATTCGTTGATCCGCGAGTTTTATTATCGATATACTTTCGTTTTCAAACAAAATATCACGGAATCAAATAAATCGATCCTTTGAATAAGTATTTCTTATTATTTTTCTTCGTACATATCCTTAACGAATTTTGACGTTTCTTCTAATGCGTGTTTTCACTTTTTGTCGAAAATTATCAGCCGGGTCTTGCACGTTAATATAACCGAATTCCGGAAGGTTATTCGTCGCCTTCGAGCTCCTCATGTCCTCGGGGTGATGTAGTCGCGGTGCATTAGTGATATTTGGTAATAGGACGTTATTTTTCAATTTTTTCATCAATACGTTCTCCGTAACAGCCTGCAGTTTCCCAACGCGATTTAATTCTTATAGAATTTCCGGTTTGACAAATGTACGATACGATATTTCAGATTTATAATATCTCAAGGGTGATGGATTGAGATCTTTTAATACCGTTTCATATAACGTTCGATAAATCTTAAAATCCCTGCGTGTGGTCTCGACACACGAGACTTTTCATCATATGTCAATGTGAAAAATGGTGCTTCTTATTCCGCTAATCATCACTTCCGTTTTTTTTTTTTTTAATTTATTCCACAATCGAAAACCTGTATCTAATAAATATTTTAGAGAAGATAAAAAAAAAATTCTACAAGGTATCGGAATCTGGAGTCCATAAATTTCACTTTTTTTCTTTTAGCCTCGTAACACATATTACGCGGAATCGAGAATAAGATTGCGTCAAAATTCTCTTTTTCAATTCATCGCCAATAAATTTACGTCAGCATGCATAAAAGTTTATGTTTATCAAACAAACGCGATGCTCCATCCAGACTTGATTGAATAAATCAAAGCTCGACGTTCGTGTATTTAAAGTTAGGTTCCAAAAACCTTGTGATTAAAATTCTTTTCTCTCTCTCTTCTTAACTTATTACTTTTTCTTATCAAATTAATTAACTCCTGCCAATGATGTACGTCTTAATCTTATCGTATCGCTACTGCTTCATAATATCTTATCTTTCGTTGTTTTTTTCAAGTATTTTATTTGTCGTTAAAAAGAATTGAATTTCACGTTTCTGCAAGCTGACAAGAAAAACAAAAAATTAATCGAACCCAAATTTTCTATTCGCTATAATGATAATACTAGAAATTCTAAAAACCATTCAAGTATAAATCTGCGTAGAAAAAAAAAACGTCACACGAATCCCGATTAAAAAAAAAAAAAAAGAAGAATTACAAGTGCGGTTAAACCAATCAAAGCTCAGAACCGTTTGTCTGAATTGGGTTGATGTTGCGATCTTTTTTTTTGCGTCAATTTCAATCGATCGTATCGATAAAGCGCGACGCGGTCTCTTGTATCGAATATCACGTCACGGATGACCTTGGATAACGTTTTTTTTTTTCAAAAGAAATATTGATAAATAATTTTTTGGTTATCTCAAACGTGGTACGGGGGGATAAATTCAGTCTGGCGATACTTAGGGACAGGTGAACACCTTACCTATATCGTTCATCGTCAGACTGAGAGATCTCGATCTAAAAAGACGCGCGCGTAACGCATATCGTTTACGGTAAGCCCAAATTATAAACCGGTGTAATTTTTATTTTTTTTTGTCTTCTTATCTCGTAAGTTGGGTGAATGAAAAATCGATCTTTCTTGTTATAGATTTTTTTTCAACAGTGTTTTTTTTTTTCTATCTCTCTTTTTCTTATCCGATTCGAGGCAAGCGTGAAATTTCTGGTCGGGCCCCAGAAGAAGAAAAAGAAGATTGAAAGTAATTCTATATATTTCTCTGCGACTCGTTTTCCGGAGGGTTTAAAGAACCTCGTGGAATGAAGTTGAATAAATAAATAAATAAATAAATAAATAAATAAATAATCGAGACGAGAGATCGTTGACTGTATACGTGTGTATATCATGTATGCACACGACGAATTACTCGACGATCGCTGTATAAGCTTTTGATTCTCGATAGCGGAATGATTTAGATCTATATATACCATATACATATACACCATTCGTCTTTACAAGTGATACCAACAATCATCAATCACTATAGAAGCTTATTTTCCTAGAGGAGAGATACGAGATCGGAAATCTAGGGTGTATATAGGTACTCGGTGGCTACCGGTTACACAATTAATTAGGCGGGGTTTCTACACTATTATATCGCTTTTATACGATGCGTGCGGCGACTACAATCACATTTCAAAAACCCACACGTACATATATTTTATAAATTATTACATAATTCGACTAATATAATTAATGATCAATCATCACGGGATTACCATATACTTTTCGTTGCTGTTTTTATTTTTTTATTCAAGTATTATTATTGACTATTCGTTCGTTATTTAAGAACCTCGATATATCGGCTTTGCCTTATCTTCGGTCTTTAGGCTATACTCGCATTCCTCATGGAATTTCGAGTACCTGTAGCCAGTCCACTTATCTGCCTATACCTAATATAGTATATTTGTAGAGGGGCGATTTATCACGGTGACGATATCATATCGATATTGTTGAAATAATTAAAACCATCCTAATTTCTTTGTTACAGATTCGACTTACGAAGAGGAAGAAGATATTCGACAGTTTTGTTTCTAGCCCCCTTCCCGCACCCCCCATCCCTTTTTTTTCATTTTTTGTTTCTTTTTAAATAATTCTAAAGAAGGAGAAGAGGATCGAACGTTGTTTTTCTCAACGATCTATAAAAGTCTGCAGTTTATATTATTTTATTTTCCTCTTTATACGTTTATATCTTTGAACAAAGATAATTAACCCTATTCGAAAAAAGGTGATTAAATAAAAGCTACAAAAATTTTGGACATAATGGACATGAGCAGCGAGTCGAGCTCTGCTCGATGGTACGAACCGCCCAGGGGATCTCTAGAACCTCCGACGGGTTCTGGATCGTTGTCTGCGGGTGGGGCCGGCGTCGCGACGGCCGATTATAGGGGATACTACCCTCACGCTGCACCGACGCCTCACCATCCCTCAGCGGCGCACGCCGCCGCCGCCCATTACGCCCACAGTGAGTAGTATTATTATTTTTCCATACTTCTTGTTTCTTGTCTCTTCACGGTCAGACGATGGATATTAATCCACATATATGAGAGACTATTTCACACACTGAGAAGAAAGAGAGAAAAAGGGTATAGTGAAAGGATAAAAAGATAGTGGAATAAAATTCAAGAGATGAAACAAGTCAACGGCCCAAAAAAGCGTGTATATAAGGAGAACGAAACTTGATACGGTCCGGCAGATCTCAGGGGCTCAGCGAACGCGATATCCCTGATTCGTGCCGACGTGCGTGGATCATACTCGGGCCTCTGTTGCAGAGGATGGCTTATGCTTGAGGGTATATAAAAAAAGAAAGAAATAAAGAAAAAAATAACCTCCTATAATCGCACCGAACCATCGCCTTATACCAACTTACTTTGTTATGCCTCGTACACTGATATCAGTTACTATATCTCATTGTTGCCGATCCGCGTCATAAGGACTATCGCTAAGCCGCTGTACCTGAGTCAAGTGTGGAAAACTATCCAGGGCCCTGCTGGAGCCTCCCTAGAACCGTCACGTTTCATCTGAATCGGGGCAAACGTCAAGTTTCTGGTAGTTTTTCCAGATTGGAAGTCAATTAGACAGTTTTTTTTTGGATATCGTGCGTAGCTTCAGTTGCGACGTGTCAGCTATGATATACGTTGAGTGTAACAGTGGCTGGTGAAGGTATCAGGTACGCGGGATACGCAAGTTGATGTACTTGTAGCTACCCACTGTTT
The DNA here is from genome assembly GCA_018420115.1 of Euura saliciscinereae. Classification (NCBI taxonomy): domain Eukaryota; kingdom Metazoa; phylum Arthropoda; class Insecta; order Hymenoptera; family Tenthredinidae; genus Euura; species Euura saliciscinereae. The sequence continues at coordinate 16,474 of JAFFZH010013054.1, forward strand.
ATGCTCCTGCTGTTTTCTCTTCTTACTACCTGGCTTGTGTCGAGGCTCTGTGAGTAAGGCAAGGCAAGGCAAGGCAAGGCAAGGCAAGGCGAGGCAGGGCAAGGCCTGCTTCTATAGGAACCTGTGCCGTGGCTGGTAGCTGAGTGCTGGTTAGTGCTTCGAGTCTCCGTTGCGGACTCATCGCACAGGTCTCAAGTCGAGGAACTCTCAACTACACTAACGCACACAGATATTCGAGATACTCTCTCGAACCTCTAGAAGAAGACGCCATCTTGCGCGGAAACGCGGGCCAAACGAAGGCGGAGCCAAAGTCAATGTTGCAACTGCTGTTACATACGAACGTCACACGTATACATATAATATCATCGCGATTATTCAATTTTTTATATTCTCATAATTTCCTTTTGATTTTCTTATCACCTTAGTTTTTCCTAATTCTTTCAAATTCTCAACAATAATGAATTGTCACTCGAAATTTTATACCGGTGGTGGATGAATAACCGCGAGGGTAACGTACAAGAAGTATATATGAGGAACTCAAGTCGGGTAAAAAATTGCATGTTATTAAGCAAAAGCCTTGAGGGGTTAGTCGCAGTCGAGAAACGAGACGTTATTGTTCTTCGGTATTTTTCAAGTTAAAACGCTCGTTTAAAGCTCTTTTCAAACATAGTTCCTCTTTTTTTTCACGTTATATACCAGGCTAAGGTGCCGGCGTTCACGAGACACACCGAGTTCAAGGCAGGTCACTATCCTCAGACTATACGTCGTCTGCTCATTGAACGTATGTGCAGGGTACATCGCACTGTCCACCTTCAAGATAAACGGGTAGTAGACTAAATTCTGATTCGTTGTTTGTTCTTCAAATACCAAAAAAAAAATGATCAGAGTGGCTAATTTTGAAATACACGTATCAGAATCCTGGATGATCGATTCACTTGGAGTTGGTTGTCAATAGGCAGGTTCTTTGTGTTCTTTGCCAATGTACCATTCGAGTGGCGAGTATATGTGTAGAGATCAACGAAACTGAAAGTGTGTATTCATGGTGTATAAGGTGTCTCTGTGCGTGTGTTGGCAATTATTTAAAGTAGCCTTTGATCTCGCATTCGTTCAATAGATCTCAGCGTGCGAAATCTATTTCATCGAGACTGTATCAACTCTATGTGGCGCCGGTGGTTCGTCGCTTCCATACGATCGCGTATGTATTAGAATATACGCGTATATTCAACCAGCCGAGGTTTTATACTCGAACGCGCATCTTTTCTATTCATACAGGGGAAGAGAAATTATTGACCTACGAATCTGTGGCTCGTTAGACTAAAAGCTAACAAACATCAACTAAAAAAACTATCAGCGTCACGCTGACTAGAGACTCCACCATTTTTTCAAAAATACAAGAAACATATGTCATAGAAATTAGGAAATTAAAAGAACAAGATCATATATAATGTGCAGGATTATGCTCATACTCGTCTTTACCCTTCCTAAAACAGAGATTTTATCGGATTATCTTGATCTGGTACGTGACATAACGGCAACTATATCTGCATATATATATGTATTATTATTTTTTTCCACTCTTCGTTATACATATTCATAAACAGTTACACAAATGGGTACGTATTAGCGCAAATATTTGACGGTTATCAGCTTTATCGCGTTTTTGTGTAGATATCCTCAATGTAGAATATATATCGAAGGTGGTATATGTACGCAGGGTAAGAGATCGAATTAGCGACGTTTTCCTTATACCTACTCTTGACTTATTCAACGAGAATTTTATTTATACAGTCGTTCAAGAATCGGTTGTACAGCGGATCGTTTCGAGAAATAATGTTTTACTCAGGGTAAGAGAATACTGCGACGTGTGTGTGGGTCACAAGACTGCAAATCCGCGCTAGTCTTTAGTACATTTCTTTATATCATTTCTTTTTTCTTTGCAAATGCAACTCTTTGGCCTCACAGACCAGAGAAAAATAAAGAGAGAGAAGGTTTGAATCGGTTTTTGAAAAAAACTATACGCTCGAGGCTCGAACGTGTCGAGTGTAGAACAGCTACCAGGGAAAAGCGGCGCCATATTAGATGCGCAACCTGTTCCATGGGCTCCGGGTGCGTGCCATGGGAATCGGCGCTTACTTTTTTCACCATCTGTATCAGGCTAAAGCGTTTTACAACACACTCTTCGAAGAGCAACATATTTCACGATATTTTATTCTCATACGATTTCAAACATTCGATAAAACGTGGGGTTTTTATTCGTATAGAAGGTCAAGTTTTTGTACCGGTGATGGTAACAAAATATAGAAAACGAAACAGACTAAAAAAAAACGTACGCAGCGAAACAAGATAATTAAAACAGTGACAAAATGATTTATACTCTGTATTATAGGTTTTTTTTTTCCTGTACTCTCGACACTGAGGAATTCAATGGGTCCGCCATGTTGGTTGAATTTTAAACTTGTATGATTTTCATTTGTTTCGTGCGGTTTGATCTCTCAACGAAGATAAGCCACGTGTGCAAAAATATAACCCAGATAACGTTACCCGGGAGTTATGACCACCGTGGGGAATATTTTAGAACCTCGTAGCTCAACAAAACAAAACAAAAAACGAGAGGATAAAAACAAACGAATATTCTCGTTGGAATTGCCGTGTAACATAAAAAAAAAGTACCTGGAGGGTGAAACACTGCGTCGCGTCGGACTGCAGACTCGTTGGCTTCCAGGATTACGGATATAATGCGCTTTCGCGAAAATTCTTTCACCCCGTTTTTTTTTTCAGTTTGTTATTTACTGCAAACCAAATGAAAGCTTGTACAATTTTTTTTTTCGACTAACGATGATACAGTGCGAAGTTGGCTAGAGTCGAAAAATGAGCTTTTAGACAGTTGGATTGGCTCAGAACTGTCTGAAAGCTTGTTTCTCTTCGATGCTAACCAACTTCAGACTGTATCGTGGTTAGGAATTCACCCTGTATATATCTTGAAAGTTTGTTGTCTGCGCGGGATAATTTATACCGTGTAATAAGTCACATGTACATTCTGCGTAAACTACAATAACGTATAAGGTGTACGGTGGAAGTTAGAGGAGATCGTGCAGCAATACCGCGGATCTTGGTAGCTGGGTATGAGCTTAAATTAATACCCATAATTCAGCGTGGTTGGCAAAACAGTCTTGTTATCAGCGTATTGCGTTAAGGCGGAGGTGTGGTTCGGTTAGGCGGCAAGAAGTAGTCGATATATCGATTCGATGTTCAACCAACTTCACACGAACCGGCTGAAAACAGAAGTTCAGTTCGCGGCACGACGTTCCACTACCTCGTGTCTAGGTGGTATGAACCGATCGTCGAACACACATACATATGAAAGTTTATAGAAAAGCTGACGTACATTGATACGAGATTATCTATGCGCGCGTATATAAATTCAACCATCGCATCGTCAGTGTGTGTCGTGGGGTTTAAACAGCGATCGAGCAAACCCGGCGCAAACCAAAGTCAATATTTGCTCTGCATTAAAGCAAAGACTCGGTGCGAGGGGCTGGAATTCAAAGCCACCAAATTAAACGCTATATTGTTCCCATTCAAATTTAATGAGATTTTAACGACGCTCGATCCCCTGGCCTCAAGCTCGCAATCAAACTAAGATTAACGCTAAAACTGCAGCTCCCTTACCTTTTATTTTATTTATTTTTATTCTCTCAATTTCTGTGTGTTCGCATAATTCACACCAACATGTCCACGAAATCAAGAACGCAGACTGTGAAACAGTAATTTTTTAGATACTACGCTACACGCCAAAAGTGCTGAATTCAATTCAAGTGAGACAATCAGGCCATACGAATTTTTATTTTGTCATCATTGTCATGATTTTATTCAGGAGAAGTTTGAAATGTTTGGCTGCTAGCTTCAGACTCGTGTATTCTTATCACGTAGTTTTTAACTACCTATAAGTATGCTGTTATCGATAAAGTAACTGTGCAAAAACAGAGACTATAGTGGGTATAGTAGCCTAGTGAAATAAAGATGGGTTATCGCGTAGGTTTATTGCGTAAGATACGTGGCGAGATATGTACCCTAAACAATGAATTACAACCGGTACTCGTGTCTCCACTCTCCGCTCGATCTTCTGCTAAAGTTCTCACAGTAGATACTTGGCGATCGAGTAATCTCTGAAGTAATACTCCGCATGTATGTTTACAGGTAGAATGTCAGGAGCTGGTGTGACGAATGGTGCCGGTAGCCAAGTATGCAGACCACATTTCCACAGTTCCGTACTACACCCGTGGTTATCGGGATCAAGTGCGGATAGTAAACCCTGGGGATTCCCAACGACAACGGCGTCGACCGGGGCGACCTCTGGATCGGGCGAAGACAAACCTCAGAGTCCATTGGGCTCATCGTTGCCACCGACATCCGGTAGTCTGACGAGTCACGGGGGCGCTGCCTCCGGTCATCACCTTTTCTCGTTTCCACCAACGCCGCCGAAGGACGCGACACCCGACAGCATAACGACGAGCACGACGTCGAGCTCGAACAACAACAACAACAACAACAGTAGCAACAACAACAACAACAATTCGAGTTCCCTAGGACTCGGTGGAGGAAGCAGCGAGTACCAGGCCGCGGTCGCGCACGCCGCTGTTATGGGAGCCTTCATCCATCACCAGGACGCCCTCGGATCGACATCCGGTAGTTCTTGCGACGTTAAGCCGTCGGTGATGCTGGGACACCATCACGGGGCGTCGTCGCCTCCGCATCAGCACAACGGGTCGAATTCCGGTCAGGTGAAACAACGGGAAGGTAATAACCAATCGTCTTCAGGGTCAGTGAATCAGGCAAACCAACAGACTGGTGTTAATCACCAGCAGCAACAGCAGCAGCAACAGCAACAGGATTATCAAAATCAGGGGGCAACCTCTCCCAGAGACACATATCCCACTTCCCATCACACCTCCGCGTCACAGTACGATCCTTCGGCCGCTTATAACATGTATCAGCATCTCCAATACTCTGGTCATCACTCCCACAATCCCCACAACGGCGCTACCATCTTCTCAGGGACCCACCACCCGACAACCGGTGTTCCCGGTATTAGTCCTGACGCTAAACTTCTCGGTTCGCACGGGAACACGCCAAACTCGCCCGGGTCGCAACAGCAACAGCAGCAAAAGCCAAGGAACAAATCAAGAACGTCCGCCGGTAAGCGGGACTTTCAGACATTTTTATTTTAACAAAATCGTTTTATTTTCCTTTTTATTTTACCGTTTTCCTTCATGTTTCTATTACACAGCTTTCCAGGTTTATTGGGTTCTTTCTGATATTTGTTTTTTGTTTTGTTCTATTATTCTCACATCTTTGAGGTTCATGGATCATTAACTATACATCGATAATATTTCTATAGAACTTTTTCATGATGGTGGTGGTTGTTGTTTTTAATTTCTTCATTTTTTAACGCTTTATTAATTATCAATTATTCATCCTTTCCGTTGACTGTTTTTAACATAAAAAAACCCACCTGAACCTGATCTCGCGATTCGATCGTTGAATAAAAAGTTTTCAGTGTTTTATTTCGTTCTGTATTCTTTCGTTAATTTTTTTTTTTAAATTCTTCATTCGAAAATATGATTTATCATTAATCATTTAATTTCCATATGAATATATACAATATCTTAAATGGAGGGCACACGATTTTGTATTTTGGCTCACTGGTTTTTTGAGTGGCACCCACAACGCGCACGACACGAAAGCACTTTTTGATGTGGTGTTGCTACAGTTTTTTCACAGCAAATGATGATTCTTGTGTACTTTTATTTTTCATTCTTTTTTTATATCAATTTCAAATACTTGCTGATTTCGATCCGGATAAAAATTTTGCGTCGAGAAAATTTTATTTTATATACCTACTTGAAAAACTGGTTTCATTTCATCAAAAGCTTTCTCACAGCTTTCAATAATAACTACATACGAAGTTAACAAAATCAAATCAAACACGAGAAATTGAAGATCTAATATATAATATGGTACATTTATAAGTAAAATGAAAGGCAAGACTAGGTGGAAAAAAAAAACTTTGAAAATGCCGGATACGATGATTGCGGTAATTGTTCCGAGGCATATAATATACCGCGAGCAGTAGAATAAAAATCATACAATTCTAGGAACAATGGGTTGACTTTATGCCGTGAAGATTCCTGCTAATTAAGTGACTTACAACAGAAGAAAATACTCTCAAACCAAAGTACCTGCACGCTGACGGGTTGTAACAAAAAAAGTATATATATATATATATTTATGCAAAAAACAAAAACAAAGTTCTTCTTCCTTAGTGCAGTAGGAGGCAGGTTGGATAAAAATTATAGGAGGGTACATATTATTATCTCAATAATTGTCTGAGTGGTTAAAAAGCTCGATGAAAAAAAGTTACAGCACACAAAATGTTGAAATTATATTTTTGGTGTAAAAAGAAGACAAGTATGGATACAAAGGATATTCAAGGCGATCGGTCTACCGTGAACTTTCCAGTAGAATTAGGGTAATTTATAGAGTGAGAAAAGAGCCGAAATTCAAAACCAGTCTAGACTCTAACAATAGCGTATTTAAAATGAAACCTTAATTTTCGATGTTAATGTTACAAAAGTATTTTGCAATTTTTAAATTATTTCAAAGAAATTGACTCAACTATCCCTCCAATGTACGTCTTGAGGCGTGAAGAAGAAGAAAAAAGAATTAGATTCTTCATCGAGTAATTTACCTCCACTGATACACAGATAAAGAGTATATACACACATTTACAAGGTGCGTATATCGAGTCTGGGAAGAAATTCGAACGCTTCCAAGTTGTTAATAAGTATAGTGACGCTGTTATTTCATGAGTTACTTTTAACGCCCAGTTTACTATATATCATTCGTTTTTTGAAGGGGTTTCCTCCAACTGTCCGCCCATCTCATAAACGAGGAAGGTACTCAATTATTTGAATCAATGGATCGATAAGACTTTTTATGCCGTCCGGCACTCAATGCAATAGAGGCGATATGAAATAAGACGGTTCAAACAAAAACAAAAACAGAAAAAAAATGATTGATATATCAGAGAATACCGAAACAGAAACAAAAAAAAAAAAAAAAAATTAATCAAGATATTAGTACGATGGTAATTCGTTATCCTCGTTAACACCGTTACAAAGTCGCTAATCCTTTCACGCGATCACTGCTCCAGTATTTAACCGATTCTCACTATGTCTTACAATGAAAGAAAAAAAAAAAAAAATTATTATGCAAATGCTGTTTCATACGTTGGGAATATTCGAAAGACTTCTTGCCTCTTCTTTTAGACTGACAGTCTATATAAAAAAATATATATATATATCGATAATTAACTTCAAATAGGGGAGCTAATTTCAATTAACTCAAGCCTCGCTTCTCAACCATGGTCAAAATGTTAATTAGAGAAGATCGCTTATACAGACGTTGAATTAACCTTTCGACTTGGCACGTTAACATTCTATACCTATACAATAGCGTGTAGGATGAACCGGAAGAAGATGTCCGATTCCGGATGAACAAAAAATAAAACGTCCTATTCCCGAGTCCCAGATATATTCCCCACAGTCTGAAAGAATTGATAATCAGTGTATGATTAAATGATAAAAGTTACACCCCCCTCCTCCCCCAGCCCCCACCATTTGTCTACGCCTAAGATGCCGCTTTGCTCTGGTGATCGCTTTTGGTATGTCTGTCTGCATGTTATTGGGACTGCTTTTAAAAAAAAACAAATATATAAGGCTTATAGGTTTTTTTTTCCTCATCGTACCAAACTGCGAGACCGAAGAACCATTTGAATAAATTATTCATGGTATTTCTTGTCGCGGTTTGGCGATAAAAGTAAAGACTGTGGTGATTAAAAGAAGCTTCTTTTTTTTCATTCTCTTCCTTTGACATCTTGTCGACGCAGAGGGTCGCGAGTGTGTCAACTGTGGGGCGACGTCGACTCCTTTGTGGCGACGGGACGGAACGGGACACTACCTATGCAATGCCTGCGGACTTTATTACAAGATGAACGGGCAAAATCGACCTTTAATAAAGCCAAAACGACGACTGGTGAGTACCTCCAATTTTTTCTCAATTTATCAATCAATATCTCCGAGATAAAGGATCAATAAGGATTCGAAACGCTCATGTTATGCGTTTCACCACACGGAAACTTCAACCCGATATTATCCAGGGTTCGTGGCAGGTGTATAATCGATATCGTCGAGTTTCGGGTGCACAAACCGAATTCAATTTGTTGCCATAAAAAGTGGATTCTTAATTCATATTCGTAAGAGATTGTAAAAAAGATGCAATTGACTTTGAAAAATACTCGACTGTGTGGCTAACATAAGAGTTCGTTGCACCTTCTGGTAGTTAAATTAAGAGACGAATCGATATCCTAACCGTATCAATCTTAGGGCACGGAAGCGTGCAGACCCTAAAGCCAGTCACAAGGGCCAAAAGTCAAGCCAATAACGAAACTATTTTTTTTTTCTTCTTCTATACCCAAACTCTACTTGCACCAACACGCGACGGATATAACGTATATATACCGTATGAGAAATGTTTCGACGTGGTGAACGAACCCTGAAACGCCCACCTATCACTCTGACGTATGTAGCCTAAATTCGGTACACCGATGAGCATATCGCTGATAAAATATGCATAATCGATTGTCAAATGGTCTAAAGCCTGTAATTTGGTCAACCCCACAAGTGTCGGAAAGTGGTTTTCTTCATTTAGGCACGTGAGGATGAGCATATACCAGTGATTTTTTTTTGTCGCGTAATCGTGATTGATGCACCCTGAAGATGTCGCCTATCAAAACAAACCCACGACTGATCGATATGGAAGAAAACGAGCTTGGAATCGTTACGATTGAACACCCTCTAAATAGGAGTGGATTGGTGTAGTACGTGTAACAAGCGCGTTATACCAACTGCAGTTACACGGCTATGACAAACAATGGGCTTACCGAACGAGAGCGGGAAAGAGCCATGCCATGGGAGCATATGCCTTTGGCACAATATGTGTATCATTTTTTTTTTTTTTGTTCTCTTCGTACCGGCGTACTCTAACCATGGGAGCGAGTCCTCCGGGTCACAGATGTGTCGCCCCGAAAAATAGACGTTGATACGATCTTGAAAACAAAGAGTACACCAGGTATAGGAACGAGGTACTCACTCTCGTATCGTGGTATACCTTCCTCCGCTCTTCGCTCTCTGTATTATGGAACCGAGAGTCGACCCATACATATATCTGGGCGATGATGGGGTAGATAGCAAGGGTTGAAACCCTGGGTATATAGACGCCATTTTTGATTCCGGTTAAAGATAGAGACTCCAACAGCTGGGAAATTTGAAATATATATATCTATACGTACGTGTATTCTTTTTTTTTGTTCAACTCTCTTTTCACACACCCCATGCGGAGGGTTCGCCCATTTCATGCATTCTGTATTTTATATACGGGAAAAAAAAGTGTTTCATCGAAACATGCGGAGCGTTTAAACTCGTTTATAAGAAAATGGCGACTGTAGATTTTGGTGACAAAAATCTTCGATCAGGTAGAAGATAACTCATGCCGTATCCGAGAGTCAAAGATCGTTGAGACCGCACCCCGGAGATGACACGGTGTCTTGTCATTTTTAAAAGTAAATACCGCAGATGCTCGATGCGCGGGGGTATATATATATTTTTTTATTATTTTGCGACAACGCAAGAAGATGTTATCTCCACTCAGGTAGCCGAGAACTAAGGTTCTCAAGGTTATCTTTCTTCCATCTGAGTGTATAAAAGGAAAATTGATAGTTACTTCTCGGTTCTGGACCATTGTTTGCGACTCGGAACAGTATGCCAACGCTTCTTTTACCTTCTAGGTGTTAAAATAGGCGTTACAGAATCGGGCGAACCTTCATCTCGACTCATGATACAGTGAAGGTCGCGGGTGTGGTGAAAGACCTCTCGCCTCGAAACTGCAGGCCGATTAAAATGTATATCGATATGTACCGATTCCTTTTGACGGTGGTCAAAGTAAAAGAAAGAAAAAAAAGAAACAGAAAAGAATCTTGTAAACTACTTTAATTCGGTGTGTATTTTGTTCGCGTGTGTGTTATGGCGACACGTCGCCGAGGTACGTGGACGGGTGAATATAACACCGACTGAATTATGTACCAGATGTAAATTGTACGAAGGACCCGCGTATCATTCACGGCCGTGTGTGTCTTTTTCGATTTCTTGAACAATTCAACTCACGAAATGGAGATTTATACATCGCTCACACTTCGAATCTCTATCTTTCTCTACCTCGTGGACTTATTCCAAACGCACAATAATATACGCCTACATCCTATAAAAATATAAAAACCACAATCAGAGATGGGAACCGTGAACAGTGATTTTATATTTCTACCACATTTTGTTTTGGACGCGAGGAGCTTCCACTATCCCGTCGAGAGGTAGAATGTTTAATGATACAAAGTGATTAGCTTGTCAGCTACCAGAATCCTGACCTCGGGGCGAATTATTTCTTATATTTATGCGTTCCATTCGGGTTCGTTGCAGTTGAAACCAATTTACAAGTTAATAGCTCCCGTGGTTTAGGAGTCTACCCCCGGTTATTCTTCTTATTCATGCTATAACACATATTACCACCTTGCACACAATCTTCTTCAATCTTCCTCCTCCTCCTCTCCTTCTTCTTCTTCTTCTTCTTCACAGGTTTCGATCCTCTCTCAGTGTATCCGCTATCTCACTTCACTTCACAATATATTCTCTAACCTATACGTTTCCTGCCCACATAATTCTCTCGCGTTATATTTCTTACTTGTGCGTTAATTCGGGGAACTAAGAATCCGGCTACCGTCTTCGTTATCAAAATTATTCATCTCTCGTTACTCTCGATACATTCAAGGGGTGAACCAAAACAACTTCTATGATTGATTGTTTATGAGACATATACATATATCGAAATATTTCCAGATCAATAGTCGATTTGATCGATTGGACTCGTACGAGAGCCTTGAAAAATCATCTAACACTAATTTTTCTTGCACCGTTGAACAAATAAATTAGTCTAATGACCAGCTGAGGTGTGTTTTCGTTGCGACATATTTTACTCCCTGAGTTGGTTCTATTAGAATTAGATTCTCTGTTATTTTTTAGGTGTTGAAAATTCCTCAGAATCGCCTGGGGCTATTTTCGGCCATGTTGCCCGATCCTTTTTTTGGTGAACCGGTAATCGTTTACCGGTAGAGACCCAAGTTCTAACAGTTTCCCATGGTACGCTAGAGGAGAAAACCCTTCCTATCACCAGCCAACCTGAGGCATTAGCTTTTCGGGTATTTCAGGGGTGCAGCTCAGCCCCCTAAAGTTTCGTGAACGTATAACCAAGGCTTTCCCAGCTGCGTTGGTATCATTGGTCGCGATCTTTCTGGCACCCTCCTGTCTCCCAGCAACCCCTGGCAATCAAGGACCAATCCCATCTCGTATAAACCGGACGAGGGGTGACTGAGAGGAGAGGATCAAGAATACGAGAGAGATGTAACAGAAATTAAATTACACGGATTTTCACCGCGTGTTTATCGTCACGAAGTTTAATTGGGGGATTGATTGTTCGATGGAATATCGATCGATCGATTAAATTGAGCCACCCACGCGTGAGTATAGCGGTTTTTTGCTACTCTGTACACAGACTAGGGAAAATTAACCGTTATTGCTCAATACCGCATGTGCAGTCTGAAGCTGGTTTTGATATTAACCGTACACCGCACGTTTCGTTGGCAATTAAAACTTGAATTGAACTCGTTACGAATGGCGCAAGGTCATGGTCGAGTGAACGTGCTCAAAACTGGTTTTCAATTACCAATACGATATTAATATTATTACGTACACCCGATGTCGTCGAGCTGCGTTGAACACGGGTTGAACAAAATCGCGAATACCAACCGAGTGATCATTTACAATATATAGAATTCGAGCAAATTTACAGAAAACTATTATCCCGTCTCAATAAGGTCCAGGTGAAATCTGAAAATAACCTCAAAGGAGTCCATAAATCTTCTCTTGGTGTAGGTGGAGGCTTCCATTACTGGGGCATGTCTTGAAGTCAAGTGGGTAGAGGATAGAGAATCGAGAATCGAGAATCGAGGTAATAAAAAGAAAGTGAGAAGATAAAAAATAACAACAAAAAAACGATAGGGACGTTTCGCGCTACGTTGGCGCAAATAACGAATAAATCAGCGAACGCGTGATGGCGTGAAAATCAATTGTAAGACACTCTTATATTCGCGTGCAGTGTAACTTCTACCTGCTTTTCGTCTTCCTTTTCTCTTCGTCATATTCTCTTACGGTAGGTGTACGATTTAGCATGCTACCAATTGTGTATCTGTGAGAGGGAATTGCACTATCCGGATCTTCCATGAACTGTTTTCTATGCACACACACACACACAGACTAGTCTATCCTACCATTGTCAGTGTACGATATCGCGTATATATATACATTTCTGGACAAAGTCAATACCGTCGAACCAGAGCGCAAACTCAACTCCCTGGCCAATCTGCAGCCTCGATACCTTCGCGCATGTTCATCGCTTTCTCTCTCTCTCTCACACTTTTAGCTACCTATATACAACGTTATTCTAGATTCTCAGTTACAAAGAGACGCAACTCAAAACCAGGACTGAACTGAAGAGACTCAATTGCGATCCTCTTTCGTCGATCATAATTTCATATCAACAAGATCGATGGTCTTCAGACTTTTGATCAGAAATTGCTTCATTCAAGTCAGAGTCAGATTTCTTCTATATATTCTGCTAGCTTCTGAGTTCATTTTTTCATATCAACAATTAACAATAATCGTCCGTGAATGTATCACTCGAAATATCCATTATTGGGAATGTGCGATCATCGAGTCAATAAAACCAAAGTTTAGTAGAGTCCAACGTCATCGAAATCAAGATGAGGAAGTATACAATCAATTAATTGAGTATCGACGTTACCACCTGACGTGAAGTACCTGCATAGTGTGCTTATCAGGGTCCAGGAAGCCTTTAGGAAGGTATTTGGACGTTCGGATGTAGCGTCCTTACGATTCTTAGGATAGCCCCGTATCGCCCGGTGGAGGGTGAGTGACAAGTAATGGCTGCTGTGGATTTATTTATCACCACAGGTTCGCCTCCCCGCCTCCCCGCCTCGCCAGCGGCGTTTCACGGCTGTGCACATCGCTCGTGGGCGATATAGGCTACATCCCCATAAGCTCTTTTTGCACACTGCAGGGGATAGGTTTTTATACGCTTTTCGTTTACACGTTGCGCTTATGTAGTAAATGTGTGTTACAAATCGGTGTGCGATTACCGCACTGAAATTGGAATGGAGCGACGTTAAATCAAATTGAACAAATACAATCGCGCAACCGGGGGGGTATATATACGTCGAGCAATAAAACAAAAGAATCTATATATTTAATGAAATTGTATCAGTAACGGTACGTGCTATCGTTATCTCCCAGGCGTCTGTACCAGATACGCAGGTATGCATGCACATACCGGTCGCTTTTACTTTCGTATTATAACCGATAATCTTATGTACAACCACACTTACAGGACAGATACGTATGGACTTGTGTATTTTATATGAATAATATGTGCAGCAGAGCCATGCCAGAGATCTACTATCGAACGATTATGATAATTTTCCATTATACACACGTCTCTATCTGTACACGGGGATCTTGAATTGCCCAAACTGGACTGCAGCACGCGTCCCAGGTGAAACAAAAAAATATTCTACCACATCTAATTTTCAACATTTTCTTTTTTGTATAATTACAACAGGGCTGAATAATTTTGGTTTTCTAATATGAAGAAAAAAGAGCGCTAATGTGAATGCGGATAGACTCTAATATTCCGTGTGTGCGTGTTTGTGTGTGAGAAGGTTAAATATACGACTGATTCCCAGCGACAACGCGTACATTATCGCAAAGTCGTACTTTAACAACAATAGAGACAACATAATGGCGCTATAAATAATTAATAATACGCGACGATGCGGTTGTGTTGCGGTACAGTAACAGTTGACTATAAACCCGTAACGGATACCCACTTCAACGCATGTTTGGCGTTCCATAACTACGTGATATCTGAATCTAGTATCTCCCTATACCCCGCGCGTTGTGTATTACCTTCATCAAATACAGACGTAAAAAAAAAAGTTGTCATTTCGAAACCGATCTTATCAATCATTACTCAAAAGTATTCGTAATGTATAAGAATGAAGGGAAAAAAAACAATGAACGACATACCTAACACGAAACCAATTCAATTACATCCGAGATAATGATGATTAACAGTAAAAAGTTTACGCTCGAATAAAACGGTATATCATTGATACCGCGGTGTTTAGAACAGATATCGGAGTGGCAAGGCTGGCCACCTTGCCCTAATAAGCGAACAGGATACCGGCGAGAGTCCGTCGTGCAGGTATTGTCTCGGAGACTTTATACCGTGTCTCTCTACCTGTGCGGGTACAAGTAATCTATAAACAAGATACACCGCTTCTGTATGCAATAATCACAATGATAACGCGCTGCAGAAGGAACACATGCAATGGACACTGTGATTAGTATTTAGACAAAATATAGCCGCATTCTAAGAATCTATCCACCTCGGTTCAACGCTTGCACAATACTCCCACACGATGCCTGTATCTACGCATAGCGAATGGTCGACGGGATATACCGTAAAATAATTCAGGTGCGTTGTCCGGGTTCGTGTTACGCGGTCGCGCGCATATTCGCAAAGCAAGTGCGGTCCGATACGCCCATAGACTTGTAACAGGGTAGAAGGTACAGAGTTTCGATTTGCCGAATGATGAAAAGAACGAATTAGATTAACCTTGATCCTTCAATCTGAGCTACGATATTCCGAGATCCTTTCGAACACCCGTTGCGTGGATGCTGGAATACCTTCAGCCCCCTACCTCGACTCGGTGTGGGTGCGTGTGGGTGCGTGCGAGTGGTCCAGCCTTGTGGACTACGGAGGCTGGGTGTGGCCGTGACGAAAAGTTCACTGGAGCACACGGACCCGGTTCCGCGGTCGCGTCTCTAGTTGTGTATAATAACTGACCCGCATACGGAACGAGGCGATGTTGTACCCTGAGGTATTTACCTCTTTCGGCATACCTGACTCGCTGTTCACCCGATACGAAAAATATTGAAGCGAAAACGGTAAAACCTATGGTCACATACGGAACGGACCGCGCGGACCTCGCCAAGGTGAAAGTAGACAAGTTTTGGAGAGCAAGGTGAACGAATTCGAAACAGCGACGGTTTCTTGATTAGACCTATATACATATACCTACGTTGTACAGAAATTCGAGTTCGCGGACTACCTGAGCTCGCATTGTCGCACCGTAGGCCAATTATGTTATTAGTATTACTTGTTGATTGGAGGGGTTGGCTATATCTCAGGCACACGTGGCACTGGACATAGACGTAGTGGACGAGGTTATGTCGTGTTATGTTGTGCCTACAAAACCCGTATGAGGTAACTATGGTAATGAGAATGCAGTGGGTACAGAGCCTGGCAGCGAGTCCGGGGCTTATTATAGAGAGTATCGTACAGCATACATATAGTAACAACTATTATCTAATCCGGTATAACGTGGATGTTATCGTAGTTGTGTACATTTGCGAATTTCAATTATACCGTCTGAACGCATCTACGTGTAATTTAATGATTTTCAATATACCACCAATCATTATCTATATGCAAATCATAGAATATCTGCATTCGCGTTGGCTACATTAGCGGAATCGAGAAATTAGGATGTTTCAGGGATTTTTATCCTTCCTTTTTGCTATATTGATTTTAAGATCGAGAGGCTGAGCGAAACGGTAGCCTCTCATCGAGGACAGTGATCCATGGTCATTTAACTTTATAATCGGCCCACACGGGGCTGAGTCGGGTTCCGTTGGCATAGCTAGTGGAGGCTAATCTCAATATTCTAATCCCATTCTGTACCAAAACGGCTTTTATTCAAATACGAAACGACCAAGGTATAAGAACGTTGAGTCAGAAAGTTTACCGGGTAACAAAAGTTCTTTGCAGCTGAGGTTTTCACCGAGTACTCGCGGTACACAACCTCTATCTCTTGGTTCAAGTTATGCCGTTCAACTATAGAAGCTGATCTCGGTACAAGCATTATCACCGGACCGCTGAGAGTTTCTTGAGCAAAGCACATAATGCGAGAAAATCGAACGTTCTCAAAGTAGCTATTGAAAGATCTCAATGTTAGATTTATGCTCACCGAGAGTATAGTTTAGTCTCCCAACCTGCACACGGTTGAATTATATTTCTCGGTGCACACGGTGCAATGGATAGTTGAAAAAGTATCGTATGCAAAACTGAGTAAAGTGAATCTGAGAAATTCAAAGCTTCTATACACAACACAATCCGCGTTTTATTCACAGAGACAAACTTATCGCCTTCCAGTGCTCTTTCGCACGTCAAACCCATAGATCATACCAACAGTGATTCATCTCTTGCCAGTCGCCGTTTACTTTACTCAACTCTTTACCAACGTCCATGAAGACGTTACCACGGAGCAACTATACATCTTACGTGCGTTTTGTTTCGATTAGGTTCTTATTAAGAGTTAATTCCTGATTTCTCATACCTCCGTGTAGGTATATAAAGCCGCGGGTTGATCAAAAGATGATATTTCAAATACGTTTCCCGATTGTGTTGACCACGCGGTGGGCCGCGGCGCGCACCAGTTTAAACCAAAGTCATAAATCTAGTTTCGAATACCTAAAAAGTTATAGGTATAGGTGGTAGTACCTTTATAACCGGAGTTTGGTCCGCTACCTGAGTCCATCGACTCGGAAGAAACTTGATCTATATTATTTACGTAATCGTTGTATGTACATACACGCAAAGAGATAATCTCATGTGTAGATCGCAGTTCGGAACCGTGAACACTTTTTTTTGTTTGATCTTTGAGGAAGAGTTTAATCGTTCGAATTTGACGTACTTATTACACAGGTATTGTGTTTTGACAACGTCAACGTTTTCTTAGTACTATTATACGCTGTTTAATTAGTACAGAAGTTATCCCTCAACATGTTTAATTTGCAAACTAGTTGTTTTTCATAAAGGCTGACGCGTTTCATTACATCGTCGTAACCAAAGCTAGCTAAAAAGATGACCGGACATTTTTTTCTTATAAATCATCGTTTGTGTTGGATAAAATCGGTGGGTTGACGGGAGAAATTGTCAATAATTGAAACCAAAACGATACACAGGCAGTCGCCAATCCACGTTTGGACGTCATAATAACCACCGTAATCCGCAAACTGTAGACAAGATCTTTGGTCAACGATACTGTATACTACAGTAAGTATCCAGTTATCTATAACAAAATCGTTTCATGGACCATAAAATCGAACGGTGCAAAGAAGAGTGACTTCCTTGTGAATTGCGATACTGGAGCACGACCAGAAGGAGAGACTTTGATCAGGATTTATTAACCACGTGATAGTTCGTTCTCTGAATATTCTATTGAGTTATAGCTGAGATAAAAACAAAAACGAAAAAAAAGTTCAAAAATTAGACCGATCATGATACGGTGAGAATATTTCAAACGACTGCACGCTCGCTTGACCGTGTTAACTAACCGTGGTTTGAACAATAATATCGAGACACAAGATCTGCTCGGGACGATTGTCTGTCCACTTTGGCGTCCAGCTGACGTTATGCACCATGTAAACTGGTCACTTTTCCTACTGCAATGTATGCATGGATATTGCATCGGATGCACCATCGTTATGGAAAAGTATGTATGTATGTATGTATGTATGTTTATTCACCCATGGGACAGGTCCCCTAGGGTGTGAAGCAAAACTTACAAGATGAAAAATTACAATGCAAGAAAATTATTAAATCATAACTAAATAATAATAAAAGTGAGATACCTGTATGTACAAGACTGAATGAATCGTTGTGGTTTTTCATACCTCGTTAGCACGAGACCGTGTGTGAAATGGAAAAAAAAAAAAGAAACACGTACGTTGGGTGCAGTTGAAGAAAGTGATTTAACCGTTGCATCGAGAGAGAACGCTTTTTTTTTCATCCTACAATTTTCTATTCACGCTAGTGAAACTATTATTATATTGCTATATACATACTCGTTATTTTTTAATTAATATGTATAATTTACTCGGAAGATGCGCAACCAGCGTAGTTTTATACGTCTGGAGAATTCTTGTAAAGAAACGGAAATAGTGGAAAAAAATTTTGGTTCAGTTATGACAATGTACTATCTCAGTTTTTTTCTTTGGATTCGGTTTCGACGCTATGACACGCGTGCCTCGTCCTGTTCTCACGGAGTGTTTCGTGCAGCAGGCGTTATTTAAACAATATACCGTGTTTGAGATGAAAAAAAAATAAATAAAAAACGAAGAAGAAGAAGATTCTCCAGAGACTAAAGAGGGCGAAGATTATAAAAAGAGGATAAAAATGAAATACCTGGTCCACCGAACACCAACCTTCTCTGCATCGGGTTCCGGACTCTGCGAGACCACGGGAGTTGGCGGACCTCTTGTCCCACGCGACGGTGTGTGCAGCCTCCGCTTAAAGAGAGAAGATAAAACAATAAAAATAAAGAGAGTTTTAAAAATCAAAGAAGAGAGAGCGAACGAGAGAGAGAGAGAGAAAGGGAGGATAGTGTATAGAATAGGGGGAAGTTTGCCGAGGTCCTCCTATAAACTGTACCGGGGCGTTTGTTTAGTCGATTTTTCCTACGGCGAAGAAGCTGCTGAACACGAGGGAACATTGCTTGCAATTTAAATAAATTCACCAAACAGAAAAATACAAGTGGGAAGAAGAAGAAGAAGAAGAAGAAGAATAAGAAGAAGCAGAAGAAGCAGCAGCAAGCCACCAGCACTGGGCAAACTTCGTCTTTTTTCACACACACACATGCACGACTACGTCCATACCTTGTCGTCGTCCAGTTTTCACAGGGATATACCTACTTTTGCTACGAGTGTCCCTCTTGCCCTCCCCCCCTTCGTCCATGCTCGTGTGGTTCGAGATATCAAGATCCAAGGCACGATTTCAAGCTAATAAAACTAAACGTATTGTGTCGCTGAGATCCTAAATTGGTTTCTGTTTACAGAATTTCAATTCTTTTCTCTCATCTTTCATCCACATTGTATTATTTCGAACCAGATATTTTTTATTTTTTTTTTGTTTTTTCAACGTTGCTTAAATAACTAATTAACTGGAAAGCAACAACAATAAACCATCCCAGCGTGACCTGGCTCAATACAACTCACCAACCACCGTAGATAACTAGACTGTTTATCATATAGATTGGCTCTCTCGTCTCGCGTGGTAATGGCTACTGCAGAATATCTGGTTTACGGTACCCTCGATATACCAACGGTAGTTCTTATCCTATCGAGAAAAATATTCTGCAAAAATTGTCGTCCTTACGATCTAATCGGTGTCTAATTGTGTCTCGTGTCTCGTGCGCGAATTGAGAGGCTCTCAGGCGTTCGTGGATAATCAAATCATGTACGACAATGGAGTCGAGATAAAAAAATTTAAAAAAAATTAATAAAAAAAACGGCAGCGATCGATTAGCGCGAATTATAAACGGCCTTATGCAATCAGATCCTGTTCGAAGGTGGCTGGTATTGGTAGATGTAGAGGTTCTGTTCTATCTTAACGATTCGTCAGCATTTTGTACAAGTTTGCGTAACGTTCGTATACCTCGGCTTGAATCTTATACTTTTGTATTATGTATACACGTTGACGTTCTATATATCCGTGAAGTGCCTATATGCGAGTAGGTACATCGTGCGGCCCATGAGACCGCGAGAAACGAGCTAGTGTTAGGAATGTGGTACCACTGCTTGTCACAGTGTAACACACACGACTCGTAACTCTACCAACACAATATTCGATAACCGCATGTGTTTGTTAGTCTCATAGGCGTATATGATTTTAAGATGAAGAAGAAGAAGAAGAAAAAGAAGAAGAAAAGGAAGAATGAGGAGAAAGGGTATGGATATCGGTATCGGATCGCGGATACAGGATTCACACACAGGTATACTTATATTGTAACAAAAACAAGAACACAACGGAAGCATTTAAGCGAGGTTCGCTTTCGAATTATAATAATCGTCGCTCTCTCGTTGACCAGTACTTCTGTGTTCTTGGAGCAATTTGTATCTGGATATAGGGAACAATGTCCTCCGTTGTAGCCACGAAACGATCGCAGGATTATAAAGGATTCGTTGAAACTGTGCTAATGGTGCGGCAATTGTCACGATTATTTATACATTTGTAAGGATACAGAAACTATAGATTCTCGTCTATCGCTAATTCGCGGTTATATTTATTTCGCGTGGTTACAAACCTCAAATGGGGTTTGTTCGCTTCGCGCCCTGCAGGCCTCACGAGACGCGGATAAGATCGTGAGATTAGGATCGACGCGATACGTACAAAGTGCGATTTAACGATCTGTATAAGAGTTATTATTATTATATGTTACACTAATCCATGTGACTTTATACACGTATAGTTGCACAATCGGATCGATATAGAAACTTTTGTTCGTAGTCATTCACCGTAATTAACAATCATCATCAACCGGCATAACTTCGGGACGATTGTGGTTCGACTCTATCAATTTATACTAACGAATAAAAGAAGAAGAAGAAGGAAAAGAAAATAGATATCGGTTAATCAAAGACAAATAAACTTTAAATATTTATCAGAGCATTTAGAGAACGTCGTTCTTACCTACATAAGATCGTTATCTCGCATTTGTTCGACTACCGCATCGCTAATTATCGAACAAAATAATACAAGGGTTATTAAAACGTCGAACATTTTATCGATTCGATTCAAGAGTCGAAACAAATTTAAATCTTATTCGATCTTCGAGTGCAAATGAGAGAGAGAGAATTGCGTGGGAAGAGATGAACCGAAGTATCTCTGCATGGCGGATTAAAAAGTTGAATGTAAAATAAATTTAAAAAAATGTCTATCTATATATTTATATATACTAAAGCAGTATCTTGGTAACTATCTTTATTACACGCCACAGGCTTCAGTTCATTGATAATTTTTCAACGTTAATTACGTCTAATTAATGACTTTCCGATCTTAAATTAATAATAAAAAAAAAGAAACGAAAGGAAGAGAGAAGAAAAAAAGGAGTAGGAACTCAAAGAAGGTACTCAGGCATCTATTATTCCCGAGGCACTGTCATAAGTTTCTTTCTTTCTCTTTTTTTTTTTTTGTTTCGAACCAACTATTTTTCGCTCTGCTCCAGTTCGGTAGCGAAAGCCATGTAGGTGGTCACCTACACGATATCACAAAAAAATCCCACGTACACGGGCCAGAATCTTTGGCCATTAATCACCACATCGGACTAATTAATAATGGTTAATAGTCTATAGCCTCTATCGACGCACGTCCGCATACCGTATACGCCATGCCTAAGCAGGTATAGTACATCGATGTGTGCTTCCCTTCTCTCTTTTCTTCATATTTGCGCCAAAGTATCGAAGGGGGTTGAAACAAAAACGAGTGGAATAAGAAACAAAACCCCGTCAAGATATGAAAAACGAATCGATCACGCGATTATAAAAGTTGTATTATAACACAGGCACACACTCGTAGGCTACTCTTCAGGCATGAGATGCGAGAAGGATAAGAGAAAAAAGAATAAAGAAAGAGAGGAGATATTGAAAGAAAAAAAAAACGAAGGTAAAAGCAAGGAATTAAAAAGGAGATGGCGGTTGCGGTGGCGGCAACGACGGCGTCGTGAGGGGTCAGGGCGGTGTAGGGGATCGCGCAACGGACTTGAGATATGTCATATCCGTCAGTGTCCAGAGGTCTACCGCGCCTGGGCAACCGGTTCAAAATCAGATGTAAAAGTACTGACCAACCGCGGGTAATTACATCGGTTATAATTACCCGGTATATGTCTATAAATAGATACCAATTTACATGTTAAACGGTAGTGGGTTCAACCGGGTTTATTATCGATCGGAATTAACCGATTAGCCATTACGTGTGATAGGCCGTTGATCGTATTAACGCGAGTCAATCGTGACAGAAATTTCTTTACCCAAACAGATTTCATGGGACTTAATCGCTCAGCTATGCGTACACAATGCCCTCGTTGGTCACTCGCTCGAGTATATAGGAGAATAGAAAAATAAAGAAATGAAGAAAGAATGAGAAGATAAAAAAACAACTACAATACTGACATCGAACATATTGTTACCGCGTCTGTTTTTTCCCCCTTTATGCCGTCACAAACTCTTTATAATTTTCCGAATCATATTTTTTTCTTTTCGTTTTCTTTTCTTCTAGTCTGAAACTTTCTAAACCGATCAGCGGCACGTGTTACAGGATACCCAAGAACAGGTTCAACGGTATTAATAACTTGCTCAAAGGAATCCTTATCCAGAATCACGGTAACTTACTCTATACTCTTGTCAAGCTCCAGAAGTCAACCAGCGAAACTACGCCAGCGCTCAAGGCGGTAGAAATTATCCCTTCTAGGCATCAATTTTTCGCAAAATTCATTCTTTCGCGGCTTATACTCTAAACAAATCAATTATCTCGGTATCACGAGTAATTTTTTGAACCCATAATTACACACAAGTTTCGATTCTAAGGTACGAAACAAGCGCAATGGTCACATAATCGCACAAATAACGTTATGCAAAGCGTGATGGGGGTCATTTAGTTGAAAAAAAAAAACTGAATTTGAACGTCTGGAGCTTTGCGAAGGGGTAGAATTACGATTTGAAAGTACTGGAAGGGAAAAATATCAACCCAACTTCGTCGATGTTTCATTATCTGAGGATTGAAAACCTAACCTAACTTAAACTTGAGCCAACAAATGCGATATTTGACCGCTCATGGCGCCACTTGACATGTTGCACATGAGGCCGAAATCGAAACAACAACAAACAAAAAAAAAGAAAAAAAGCACGGAGAGAAGAAATAATTCGTCGCCGCGGTTCGCGCGCGGGGGCGTCATAGATCTAGAGCAGATAACCCACCTGGTATATTGATGAGGTGGCTGTGCTGTATTGATTCGCGTTATGTTGGCGCGCGGGGGTTGGTCATATTCCTATATACCTAAAACCGTAGCGGTTCAGTGTGAACTGTTGAACCACCAGACTCACACACACGTAAGTCACTGGCAGCGATAAGATCCCGTTGATAAGACATGATTACACAGCAACGCTGGTGAAACACTGGTGGTAGAGAGGCTAGAGGCAGCACCCCCACAATCACTAGTTGAAATAACGACCCGATGCGATGTTCCGGGACTTTATTTATTTTTTTCTTCTTTCTACCGCTGGAGGATCAATTATTTTTCTATTTTTCAACGACGTTGATTGGTGTTTGAAGATTGTGCACGGGCATTGCGAATTTGTTTAGAAGAAGGGAGAGAAGAGTAAAAAAAATAGGAAAAGAAACTGTTAAACATGCCACAGCCACGGTGAAAACTATACAATAGAACAAATTTCAATAACTTTGGTACCATTATAGTTATTCGAAATAATGACAATGGGGCGGGAATGGGCAGCTAGGCTACAAAGATCCCTAGAATGGACTTGTGCAAGGCACACCAGGGTCTTGACAATAGACGGGCCAAAAAAAGTTTTGTTCACGAGCTGTTTCAACCCACGGCGAATAAATACCGCGTGTCATCTTAGGGGTTAAGTGGCCCATAAGGAGCGGGTGAAGCAGCCACACACACACAACGTGAAGAACCGTGTTATATTTTCTGTACGTGAACCTCGGTCCGAGGACACTACCACATCGATACACTTTAGTTAGCCCCGAGGGATAATAGACCTTTTTAGTTAAGTGTTTGCCACTTCTTCGTGACGAAGGCACAGGTGCGAGGACCATTTCAGGTCCCGCGGGATCGCGAGGATTATATTAAGAACCGTCAGCCTAGCTTTTTGATCCTTGCGCGATTCGGAGATCGAATTCGCTCGAATTTTTGCTGTTCATTTTCGTTATTACCTAATGATTCTTTACTAATATGTTTGATCAAACAATTGAAATTTTTGTCTTTTCTCTTCCAAAAACAGTCCTTGCAAAGTGCCGCACGTAGGGCGGGCACCAGCTGCGCCAACTGTAAAACAGCGACGACGACGTTATGGCGAAGAAATCAGGCCGGTGAACCAGTCTGCAATGCATGTGGACTTTACTACAAACTACACAACGTGAGTACCTTATTTTTATTCAGTTTATCACGTGTTTAGTGACAGGAAAAATTATTCTTTTCTTATCTTCATCAGATAATTTCATTTAAATTTGAGTTTCCACTGCTACAATATAATAATTCCTTAATCGGATCATAAAATATTGCAGAATCAACCAAAAGTGATCAATATGAAAAATCATCATTGAGATACAGTGCAATTGATTTTCGATATTAATCACCAGGATTTGTAAATTTCATTCCTGCTTCTATTAGAAATTTCATGATATTTTCAACAGTGTAGACAATACTCATGGTGAATCGAAGAGTATTTTTGCATCGTATAAAAAACGAAATTGGCAAATAATTGACTGTCTCTTAGGCCGACACAATACACCCTTGAAAATACTGTTGTATCAACAATCATATTGTGTCCCTTGCGGGTCGCGTAGACTGAGTGAGGACTCGAGGATGGAACCGTGCTCAACGGCGTGTGACACAGGAAGCGTCGTGGCACTATAATACACGCCTACAACACTACCGGCGTCGTTTTAGCCACTCGAGGCAATCCCGTCACACATACTATAGAATCTAGAGTCTATACCCTACGACATTGAATGAACGAAGGTTTTGCTCTCGCGAAACTACGCTCCTTTTTTTTTTT
>JAFFZH010013057.1:0-34320 GCA_018420115.1 Euura saliciscinereae
GTTGAATTGTAAAAATAATAATCATAATAATAATAATAATAATAATAATGATAATTTTTAAAAAGTTCGATGATTCCCTTGTTTTGTGAAGTTCAATTAAGACGAAATAAAAAGGACAGGGGACAATCGGGATACGTGATATTACTTTTATCCACCTGACCCATTGTTGAAGCTATCGTTGCGTTACGATAATTAGACGTTTTCATAATTTTGAACCGGTCCCTGACGTTTCCGCACGATTATATTTACGCGCCACACCATCTCTAGGGCGCTTCGGAAATATAGCGAACGCAGCGCTACGTCTGCCTCTACGGCCAACGGGCGAAACGCCCAATATGGCCGCGACCACCAGTTGACATCGACAATTATCATTTTATGCAGAATACCATATCCTGTCTCTATTAGTGCATGAAATGAAGAAGTTTTGCAATATAAATCTTCGGAATTCAATATAGAATTGCGCTGAGTAATTCTTTTTCGCGTTCGTGACGCGTAGGCTTTGATATCAGTAAAAACAAGTGAAAACCGGGTACGGAGGGTAAAGCCTGACTCTTAATTTCTATGCTCTTCTTAATTCCATGCTCTTAATTTCTAATTTTGCTCCGGTTACGTGTCCGATTCTTCCAGCTCTTCACTCGACGGCTTCTCCTTCAAGCCGCCGAAGAGGACTCTGTACTTATGACGCACCACGTCCCAGTCTACGATGTTACCGATTTTATTCGACTCGTCGAAAGAAAATTGGCTCGCTGCATCGTCCCGCATCCTGGCCAAGTCGATGCTCGATTTTTGAGCAGGACCGACCCTCGAGTCCGGCTGGAATACCGAAAAATGTATTCAAATCAAGGTTCAAACGGTCGAATAAATACTGACATAAATGAGCATTAATATTTTAGACAAAAATTTGTTCTATACCTTGTAAGATGCAATCCATTGATTGAAGTGTTGGCCGAGGAACCTTGGCGCTAGTCTCCTTTTTGCGCTTCTCCGACGGTCCATTCGCTTCTTGCAAACTTGGTACAAGTACAACGACCACGCGCTGAACAGGTTCAGAGGCGAAGGGGCAGTGCTCGTTCTGTCCAACAAAAAGATGTGCGACTTGGATTAGTCCGTGCTGCTCCTCCTCGTTTTTCCAAAGCAAATGTCCCTGATTTCGGTACCTCAGACTCTTCAGTAAGTGACGAATGAAACAATACCCGAAATTCACTCACTTTTGCATGTTCCGAATGAGCTTGCTTAGTCCATATTTCCACTCCAAGTCACTCTGAGATGTGATGCTTTGGTAGGTGTCGCTCAACATAGCGATTAGCAGGTTCACCAGGACGATGACTGTGACCAGCATGTAGAGCGAAAAGGACACCTGAGTGAATATGATTAGTAGAATTCATGTTGATCGTGCAACTGATGGAATTTCGACATTCGTACCTTGAAGAGGTAGATAGTCCAAGGGGGTTGATTGTGTCCGTCAAAGCTGATCGTGAAGCCCTCTGTTCCCTTTTGACCGAAGATGGCGAAGAAGAGATTCTCGATCATTAAAACCGGACTGACAGCGACTGTAAAAATGAAGCCCATGTTTTAGTAGTGATTTGGAAAGTTGTAATCATTGTTAAACAGGCCATAAACTTCATTCAACGTTCAATGTAGGAGTAAGATGCATCAACAAGACTGTGCATACTCATACCATTACGTTTATCTTCTATTTTTTCTAACCATTCAGGTATTACGATTAGCGGGATCTAAGTGGTTCGGGATCTTCGAACGCTACTGGCTCATATTTAATACGTTTTCGTGCGGGTATCAAACTCGTGACTTGCGACTAGGGATTGTTTTGCAATGCTTTGCACACAAAGTTCTAGATACATTGTATATCTGGATGCACACATACACATACACATACACATACGAACACGTCCAATACTTAGTGATCGTTCCGCTACTACCATACTGGTTACTGCATAACCATGCTGATGATTAACGTTTCAAAAACAAAGTCAAATCCCCTGTTCAGAGGATCAAAAACTCTGAAAAATGAATGAAAATGAAGATGCAGATCGACATTCTAGGGTTCATGACCACTCGAATTACGTGCCTTCGTGAACAATGAGCATTCACTACATTTACGTTCGATCTAAGATGATTTATGATGGTAGTTTCGGTGAATTGGTGAATTATGGTTGCCGGGTTTGCCATTTTCAGACAAGTTCAGGGCATAGGTATACGATTTTGAAAAACCTCAAACTATGTGAGTGAACGTGCACGCTATAATCTGCAATCTACGAATGCTTAGGACAGAAGATGTTCAACTAACCGTATGATGTCAGATGCTGACGGACGATCTAAACAATACTTCCATCAGCTTATCAAATTAAGGGACGAGATGGATCGAGTTAGGTGAAGGTCGCAGTTCGGACGTTTATTTATTAACAAACCTCGATATTTATTGTACAATGATTATGTAAAGTAACGATTAGTTTATATTATTCGACTACCTATATCAGCTGGTACAAACGCTATGTGTATAATGTGTCATAAATTACGTATAATCTATAAATCGGTATGTTTGAATAAAGTTCGTCTACATTCTAAATGCGAGGCTGCTCGTGTTCGAGGGTTCGACCGGTGGCCGAAGTCGCGAGTGACGCTAGGGGGTCACTCTCCAAAGTTTCCTTGACATCCTCGAAGAGTTCTTCGGGGTCATCGCCGACAAGTTTTCTGTACTTTTTACGCACCACGTCCCAGTCGACGACCGTGTCTATCCGTGAAACGTTATTGAACGACAACTGACTTCCCAACGGGCTAAGATGAACCACGGACAAAGCGATGCTGTCCTTGTGACCGACCTGACCCTTTTTAACCTTTGATAACCATTTCGCGCCCATTTTTGAACGGGCAGACATTCGACCGGGTCGCTGAAAGCCCATCATGTGAACTACGGACGGACGCTTTCGATTCGCTACTCGCTTTTCGCACAGCTTCCAAAAATACGTGATCCACGTCGTCAGCAAATTGAGGGGTGAGGGTGCTGTCGTCGTTCTGAAACGTTACAATATTTATTCTCATCATGCTCAAGACAGACCTTCACTTTGTTTGCTGTATAGAATGTAAAAAGAACGCAGAGATAACATGTTTGAGTTACCATTGAAGAAATTTAGCTTGTATGATCAGAAAACAGCAGAAATGAGCGAATCGAAAATATTGTGCAAGATGTAGAGTGTAAAGTGTAAACTTTCATCTTTTGTATCTTGGATTCAAAGGATTCATAACTGCGGAAGAATTATGTTGAAGATAAAGGATAATCACTCTTTCCGTGGGTCACTCCGTGTTTCCGCAATTCGATATATCTTACCTATGCATATTCCTGACGAGTTTGCTCAGTCCGTACTTCCACTCGATGTCGGACTGAGCCTGAATGCGCTGGTACGTGTCACTCAGCATAGCAATAAGCAGATTAATCAGCACAACCACCGATACCAGCATGTAAATGCCGAAGGCCAATTTGAACAGTATTGTCGTCCATTGTGGCTGCATCTTTACAACCTTGAAGTGTTCATGGGTCGTCTGCCCAAAGATGGCGAAGAATAGTAGCTCAACGGCAAGTATGGGGTTCATCCTCACTGTAAATAGGGGTCAGAATTTTGTCGATAAAACAAAACGAGGATATTATCATCGTCACGAACGTGCTCATGCACTGCCACACCTCTACGTTATGCAGGGACCGGGAGATCTAGGGACTTCGGTTCATTCTATGGGGTACAGAGCTCGGATGATCAACCAGACATCGTGAACACTCAAACCCACCACATGGCAGCCATTAAGGGAAGTCTTGGGTAAACTGTCTATGCCTATGCTCGTTGCTGACATTGCTAACATCGTCATGAATCATGAATGGCTGAGAGACTGCAATCGCATGCTGCAACTAGAACTAGCTCTTCTCACATCCATCCCAAACGCAAGGAGATGTTGATTGATGTGTCATGCGTGACGCGGCTAGCGAGAGGAACTATTCGAAATGTTTCTTTTGTTGCGGGATATCGCTTTTGGTAAACAGCAAAAACATGATGTACATAATGGATGGTCATGTCGAGGAACGCAAAAGAACGCATGATGCAATGAACACTACACTCATGCTGGAGCCCTTTCGTCCCTCGTTGACGTAAATGATTTTATTTAAAAAAATAAATACAAATCACTTTATTATATCATCGTATTCCACAGAATTTGTTCATGCACCATGATCAAGCTCAACGAGGGAATACATACTCTGTTCTGGGGGTTTGACGGCGTCGATAATGACGCAGCAGTTGTTCGTGGAAGTCATATATGCAAATATACGTATTTATAAAAGCCAAGAATCATGGTCGCCAATGAGCCTTCCATGGATCGACCGTAAATTCTTCAGAGTGACGTAACAGTTTCGTAGAAAAATATCTTTTCACTTGTTTCAAATAATTTTTTGACTAGATTATCTTTATATCGGTGGACTAGAGGCCGTTGCCGGAACGGTTGACGCGTTCGAAGCCGTCGGTTCGTTTTCTTCTTCGTTTTCATTCTCTTCGTCCTTTTCGTCCTTCTCGATTTCCTTTTCCGGTTCACTTCCGGTCAGAGCAAAGTACTTCTTTCTTATCGAATCCCAGTCGACTACGCTCTCGATTCTCGTCGCGTTATTGAACGACAACTGGCTTCCGAGTGGGCTGAGATGAACGACGGACAAGGCGACGCTGTCCTTCGGCCGGACCTGGCCCTTTTTCACCTTGGCCAACCACTTAGCGCCCATTTTGGACCTCGGAGACATTCGTCCGCTACGACCAAGACCCATCATGTGCACCAGAGACGGTCTCTTCCGCTTGGCAGCTCTTTGCCGACATAGTTTTATGAAGTACACTATCCAAGTTGTGAGCAGATTCAACGGTGACGGTGCCGTTGTTGTTCTGTAACAATAAATTTTTCTTCCATCCGTAAATTGTATCCTTTTCAATACCCATTTCACTCACTAGTGGAGCTTTGGCGGTATAAAGAGAAAAAGAGACATTAGATAATACACCCAAAAACGTTCACAGGAAACCAAAGAGTCACGAATGTCGCCATAAAATTAGGCAGACATTTTTCCGTACTTTTATGGGCTTTGTCGTTGTTGAACAATACAACGATCAACTATGCCGAAAGAGTACAGGCAACGAATTCAATTTTCGTTCTATTTTTGTAAAGTACTTTCGCCACATTTCAGCAAATGGAAGTCTTAGCTTTTTTCACATTCAAGCGTTGAGAAGTATGTACCTACTCTGCTTTGGATATTTCAACTGCACTTAAAAGTACTTTTGGTTGAATTTACAAATTTGAATATACTTTTTTTATATACTTCAACAGTTGAAATAACGACCTTATACACCTCAAAATTTCAAAGTGCTCTTGGTTGTATTTCATCAATTAGAAGTACTTTTTTTCTAAATTTCAACGGTTGGAAATACTTGATTTGCACGTTTTAACACTTGAAAGTACTTATATAGTCGAATTTAAACATTCGAAAGCACTTCTTTTTTACCTCTCAACGGTTAAAAGTACTTCTAGCTGAATTTTATCAATTGAAATTACTTTGTTTACAATACATCTCAGCCGTTGATGCAACGATTTTGTACATCTCAAAAGTTGAGAAAGTACTTTCTTTGCTCATTTCATCACTTCAAAGTACTTTTAGTCGAATTTCTCGGAAGCACTTTTTTGTGAATATCAATTTCAAATATGGCAGTCTTAAAAAAAATACATCCAAGTACTACATTCAATACTTCATCTTCTAAATATCAACAGTTTAAATAATTTCTTGCACACCGCAAATGTAGAAACTACTTCCAAGCTCATTTCAACAGTTAAAAGAACTGATAGTTCAATTTTAACAATCGAAAGTACTTTTTCTTCAATACATTTCAGCAATTAAAACAACGACTTTGTACACCTCAGAAGTTGAAAGTACTGTATTTGCGTATTTCATCATTCGAAAGTACTTCCAGTAGAATTTCAACAGGTGGAAGTACTATTTCGTACATTTCAATTTCAATTCAGTCCAACAGTCGACATAACAGTATTGTATTCTACATCTCAACAGTTGAAATGATTTCTTGTACACCGCAACAGTAGAGAGAAATTTGTTAGCTCATTTCAACAGTTGAAAGTACTTTAGTATACCGTTACCTATACTCTTTTCGCTCTGGCTCGTTTAATCGTGTGCGCGATAGTAGAGTGACATTGATGCATACATGTATATGACGAAGAGATGAGTTATGGACAGAGAGACCGGAGACGGAGAAAAGTACTCGATAGTTGAAAATACTTTATCCCTAACAAAGACCCGATAATGAATGAACGAAATGCCGGCTTACCTGTGCATGTTTCTTATTAGCTTGCTCAGTCCGTACTTCCACTCAATGTCTGACTGGGCCTGAATGCGTTGATAGGTGTCACTCATCATAGCGATAAGTAGATTAATCAACACCACTACCGAGACCAACATGTAAACCCCAAAGGCCAACTTGAAGAGGACCGAAGTCCATTCGGGCTGATCTGTTTGAACCTTGAGCTCGCTGTGGGTGGTCTGGCCGAAGACCGCGAAGAAGAGGTACTCGAAAGCTAGTACTGGATTCATCTTTACTGGAATCCGATTCAACGGTTCATTTCGTTAGGGTTAACAAGAGATCTGTGCGCTACGGCAACGTGGTCATGCTCATGCTACGTTTATTTTTTGCCATGCTTTGGCAGACGTCGTGCGCTGAGCAGCCATTTTTTTGTTTGTTTGTTTTTTTGTTTTGCTTCAGTATACAGTAGTCATATAATCGTACTGTTTGATTGACAGATATTTCACACCAGCACATCAGCGGATCAGTGTGATTGAGCTGCAGTGAAGACCATTGCTGGCTTTGTGTTGCACTTTTCGTGTATAACACCTTCGATAACATCATCATTATATTAGCTAAGAGGCCACATCTTGCCAAGTCAACACAATGTGTAACATCGCGAACGACACAGAAATACACACGAATTAGCCATACAGAATTATGCGCAGGGGGAATTCATGATACGATTTGACAAGTTTTAATCAACGCGTTTAATTTTTTTTTTATGGGCGTCGTGTAATCATGGTGGATAGGGTTATGATGTAACGTTCAGGCCATGCCATGTTTGACGATGTGTTTCTCTGACATTATTTTTTTTCACCCATATCGTCGATTTTTGTTTGCTGAGCTTTTGCAACATGCACTGATCGATGACAGTCGGTCACGATCCATTCGATACGTTTGCTGCAGATTTTTTTGACACCGACGATTTCTTTCAGAGACATGCATTGATACCATGGTACGGAATCCGATGTAACAACTCGGCTCCGATCGCAATTATTGTCTTGAAAAATGATTTAATGAAGTACACGCGGTGCCTGCAGAACAACGATAATTCAGGTCTCCAAAAACGTGTCAAATACACACAATGAAAGGGGAAAAAAAAGAACTGCTGTAAAGTGAAACATATCACACAAAACATTAACGTCGACACAAAAATGCATACACATTGTTCATCAAACAGGAAAATCAGAGTTTCCGGTTGCAGTGTTGAAAAAAACAAACCACAATCAAAAACAAACCCTGAAGAGAATCTCGATTTAATTCACCTCGAAGAAGACACCCCTGCTGAACCTGGGGTTCTTCGTGGTTCAAAATCATGTCGATACTCTCGCAGGTAAATGCCGGGCAATGGCTCAGGCAGCAATCAATTGGATAATATATATATCAGGCAGTAAAAACACACACGCACACGCACACAAAAAGACCGTCAAAATGCAACGCAGACGAGACGACATCGACGAGCGATTCCGCATTCAATTACAAATTTTGTTACAAAATTTTTTTTTTTTTTTTTTTGCAATACGAATTCAATCATCACGAACGAATTCAGCATATCGTCAGCCAGCAAAACTTACAGTCCTTAGTGCTATCGTCACAACACTCATTTTTTTTCTTGTAACGCCCGAGGCGTCGGGTTGATTGCGATGACGACGGTGACGACATCACCCACTCTGTATAATTGGCCGACAAACCTAATTACAAGTAAGTTTGTTACACCCCTCGTACTATCACCATTCAACGGGACTTTGTATAAAAACCCCTCGATCTTTGTCTACGGATAAAATTGTGCAAGTTTCTATCTCTACCCTGAAATACAGAGACGAGTATTTCCTGCACGAGAAAATCCGACTTTGTGTACTTACACTGCTGTATTTGTGGGGGAAAAGTGAAAAAGTCAATTACCAAAATTTGTACACCAAAATCTTTCAAGGATTATACCTAGTGCTATTTCGTCTTTTCTACCCTGCTAACTACTGCCTAATATCGCATTAACGCTTCGATGCAGTTTAAATTCTGGTAGACAGTAATCACGTGATAATAATTGTTACCGTCTCATGATAATGAATCACAGTTGCAAAAGTTTGATCGTTCTAACAACGATCTAATTTGTGCAAAACAGGTAGTTCACCTGTTCTGAAAGACACGATTAGTCGTAGGTGCTTGTTGATTAACTGTGGTCTCACTTACCATCCGAGAAGGCGGCCTTCTTCTGTTTGTCAAGGGCAGCGACCTCTTCTTTGGACAAATTCTTGAAGGCCTGATTCAAGGCGACAAAGTGCATGGAGAAACCGAACACGAAGATGGCTAACACGGCCAAAAATCTGGCCAAGTCCTTCATCAGGTTTCCAATAATGATGGCCCAGGGGCCGAAGAGGTAGTGAAAAGACAGGAAGTCCAGGATCTGAACGCAGGCGAGTAAAAAACTGACCGCAAACAGCTGGTTTCTGAGGTAGAGAAGGGTCGGCCACTGGTATCTCTGGATTACGCCGAATCCCAGTAGGTGAAAAGCCACTCCGAACACCCCGAACAGTAACACTGCGAGTTTGACCCATCCCAAACCACTTTTATCACTGGGGTTCGTAAGTTCGAACAGTAAAAGTC
The DNA here is from genome assembly GCA_018420115.1 of Euura saliciscinereae. Classification (NCBI taxonomy): domain Eukaryota; kingdom Metazoa; phylum Arthropoda; class Insecta; order Hymenoptera; family Tenthredinidae; genus Euura; species Euura saliciscinereae. The sequence goes on from JAFFZH010013057.1 coordinate 8,985, forward strand.
CGGACAACATCACCAACAAGCACCACTCGTACCAGTACGGAAGGAGGCTGGCCCTCACGACTGGATAGATCGGCGTTATGCCGACGAGCAGCAGGAACACCATAAGATAAATGTGCGAGGTGAGGTAGGACATGAACTTGATTATGGGAACGTTGTTGTACTTGTGGCCCAGCGGCAGGGCAAACACCACCCAGACCGGAGGACACACCAGGAACGCGATGAAGAGCAGCATCGTCCTGAACGCGTTCCAGTTCAGACTACCCTGCCACAGTTCCTGGAGGTACCTCTGCACCACCGTGTGAGCGATGACCTCTTTCTGCTCATTCTCTATCAGCACGTCGAGAAACTCTACGTTCCTCCTGTCTATGGAGGTCAGGATCCTCCCCGCCGAGTCAGCGCCAGCAGCGAGCGCCAAGAGCTCCGTGGCCATCACTTCGCACTGCTTACCAGCGGCGATGAGGTCCTTCGCCCTCTCCTTCTCCTTCTCGGAAAGCTTTACGTAGATGTTGGAGAGTTTCGCCGCGGTGTCAACCGGGGCCGGAGACACCAGGATGAACTCCTCTATCGGCTTGTTGTTGTTGTTTTTGCTGCATACCATCAGGTTGTACACGAACTGTAAAGAAAATTGAAAATCAATAAGCCACTATTCCTGAGACAGCGGTACTACAAATCAGCTTGATTGCTTCTTGCAGTGGATGGTGCGGAATCACTCGACATGATTTTTCGGTGCGATAGATTAGTCGAGAAAATCGCGTGTCTGGTGAGAGTATATTTCATCAGAATATCGACTTTTCCGATCGCGCAAGCGTGCTACCGATCGAAACTGCGCTTCCGACATGATAATCGGAAGACTGCCTCACAGATTGATGGCGAATAGTAATGTCGAATTTACATGGTCCCCAGACTTTTGCGTCACATTGCACGACATGGGGGGCACAGAACTCGTGTCTAAACTCAACATATCACGAGTCGAAACGTACGTATCCACAAAGGAGGTCTCGATTTTAAACGATCGACTCACCCTCCTGTCCTCCATGAGAGCGTAAGTGTCGTGTTCCTTCTCCATCAAGTACTTGAGCACATCGTTGTGTCCTTCGGAAGCCGCGAACCAAATCGGGGCGCTTCCGAGGTTCGTCTCGCTCTTCGGGGAGGCTCCGCTCTCGACGAGGAGCTTGACGACGTCAAGATACCCCGCCCTGGCCGCGCAGTGGAGAGGCGTCCACCCGTTTTTGTCAGTCGCATTTATCTCCGCACCCTGACCAAGCAGGACCTCGACCATTTGGTAATGACCGTGTGTGGCCGCGATGTGGAGTCCCGTCTTACCATGACGGTCCGCGCTGTGCAAAAGCTCCGCTGATCTGCTCAGCAGCAAACCGACCACCGTGATGTGACCTCCGAAGCAGGCAAGGTGAAGAGGGTTGAAGCCGTTCTCCGTCGTCGCCGCTTCGACCTGAAACCCAGTGGTCAATATTTGGGCCTGTGGTCATCAGCTACGGGATTCTCGTACGTACCTGGACTCCGGCAGAATTTAGAAGCAGTCGAACGACGTTTTCGTTTCCGGAATAAGCGGCAAGGTGCAGTGGCGTCATTCCGGATTCCGCACCCAGTTCTCCGACCAGTGAACCTCCGGTAGGTGGATCAGACTTGACGGTACCCGGCACGTGGGTGAGAAGCTCTCTCACAGTGTCTTGAAAATGAAGAGAAATTTAGTCACTTCTTGTAGCTTTGGGATCCACACAAGTTATTTCCTTTTCAATTTGAACTGCTACTCATGGAAGTTTGTGTGATATCGAACAGCACATAGTAAACATCAATTTGGCCTCGTGGCTGTGAACCAGCGTCGCGAGTTTGGCGTTATTTCAGCGTTCGCCACTTTATGAGAGTGTTAATAAGATTATTCAACAGCGTACAAAGAGAATAGCCATTAACCTAGATATCAGGTAATCAAATTCTGAAACTTATAGGGGATGGAAAGAACCAGGTTACCATCATGGGGCCCGGAAATGTCAATTTACATAGTCAATAAGCGAGTAATAAATCTACTGAACAGAAAACAGAAGATTTTTATCTCACGAGTTTTACATCGAGGATATGATTTCCTACTGTCGTCGCACGTCACGTGATCATCCATTCATGAAGAGTATTTCAGTTTATTTACTCAATGAAGAGAAATTGTAAACCGAACTGGCTAATCATCGATCTTCAAATATGGGTGACGAAGCTGTAGCTAGCTGAGCAAAGAACCTGGAATTCAGGGTCGAAAGTATTCAATCAAAAAACCTGAACGCTCAGAAGTATCAACGATTCGCTTTATTGTTACAAAGCTTCTATAATGAGCTTCGAATACGAAAACATCTGGTATAGTTTTCTGTATTTTAATTTGTCACCGTCTCCATAGCCGTCACGCCATGCAGACTTCCTGTATATCATGATTCTTTCAGGCCGAGGAAATACGAAGATTGCGTGCGAGGTGGCCTTGACCAACGATTTACCCGCGGTCGAAAGAACGTCGAAAGGGCATCGTCACGCGAAATCCGAGTCCACGTGAAGCCTCTTTTCTCAAAGCCTACTTAAAGCACGATGAGCAACCGCGTAAACCGACCCTGAACAAGATTCGGGATCTAACCGCGAACTAAAATCAGCGAAAATTATTAGCATAAGCTATTCTTGTATGTTGGTTAATAGGTCAGTCACTCCCACCTTCGCTATATTCGCAATCTCATAATCCAGATCTCGAAAGAAACTCTCAACATATAGCGTGACATTTCGCGATTCTGTTTTCAGTCTGTCGCCACCACAGGGTCAATTATACGAGATGGGTGGTGCAAAAAGACTGAGCACTGCGTCACCGAGACGCTTGCATTGAAATACCGAAGGTAGATTAGCAGCTGAAGAAAAACCCTTCAACCTCTAACCGAGCTTGTGACATTAATACATAGTTAGGAATGATTCACAGGCTTGGTCAAGATACCATCGAAAAATGAATCACAGAATGTAGTCAATAAATCACGTCTAACTCACCGGCTTGCCCAAAATACGCCGCAACATGAAGAGCTGTGACGCCCAATTTCTTGCTGGAGATCCTGAGAGACTGGGACGACCTCATGACCTCTAAGACCTGTCCATGACCGTGCTGAGCCGCGAGATGAACGGCCGTGAAGCCAGCCCTGTTCTCATCGGCACATGAAGCACCTGCCCTGACCAGAGCCCTGACTACCTCGGCGTGGCCGCCTTCTGCGGCCAACTGCAGCGGTGTGGCTTCGGTAAGCTTGTTCCTGGCGGTGATGACCCCCTGGCGATCGAACTTCATGAGTTCTTCGATAACCCGGACGCTCCCCTGCATGGCGGCGATGTGAGCGCACGTGTTGCCGTCTTTGGTGATGGCCATTACGAGGCTAGGATGTCGTTGCAAAAACAATTGTGCCACTTCTGAGTAGTTGTTCATAGCCGCGGCATGGATGGGTTTCTGACCCTGGTCGTCGGTAGCGTCTATGCTGGCCCCAAGGTCGAGCAAAAGCTTGCAGACTTCGAGTTGACCAGCCCCGGCAGCGAGGTGTAACGGGGTCTGCTTCCTGAGGGTCAGCACATCGATCGCGGCGCTGTAGTCTTGGACCAAGAACCTGACCAGATGAGTGTATCCGTTCATGGCCGCGAGGTGGAGTGCCGTCCGACCGACCCTGGACTTGGAATTGATGAACGCCTTGTTGGCCAAAAGGGCGTCGCAGACCTGGAGGTAGCCGTGTTCGGCGGCCAAATGGAGCGCCGAACGACCCTCGTGGTCGAAGACGTCGACTCTCGCGTGGTTCGCTAGGAGGTTGGTGACCAGTTCCATGTGACCGCGATGGGCCGCGATCAGCAGGGGTGTCCATCCCACTGCGCTCTGTCGGTTTAATGCCTTCTGGACATCCGTGGTTGACATGCACGCTATCATCTCTGACAGGACCTCGTTGTTCCCCGCCAAGGCACAGTGGTGGAAGGCAGACTCCTGCGCCTGCTTAGTCGTGAGCGAAACGTCCGCTCCGCCCTCCAGCAAAGCCCTGACAACTGCTCGGTCGTCCCCGAGCGATGCAACCTCCGAAGGCTCGATCTGAGCCGCGTAGTGTAGACCAGTGGCTCCGTCGTGGGTGACGCTGTTCACGTAGGCGGTGGCCACTTCGGGACCACGCTTCTCCTTCACGAACTCTATCAGGTGACGCACCACGTCCGCTCGACAACCTCTGCATGCTAGGTGCAACGGCGTTTCTCCATTCTGGGAAAGATCTCGGGGTCAAAGATTGTGCATTGAAAATGATTTTGAGCACTAAGTAATGAAGAAGAGTGAGAGGAAGCTAGGTCACGAAAAAGAAAAATAAGGAGAAGAAGAAGGAAATGATGAAGAGATGAAGAAAACGAAGAAGAAGAAGATGAAGATGGTGAAGAAACAGAAGAAGATGTAGATGATGAAGGAAAAGAAGAGGAAGATGAGGAAAACGAAGAAGAAGAAGAGATAATAGAATAAGAAGTGGGTGATGAAGAAAAAGAAGAAGAAGATGAAGAAAAAGAAGAAGATGACGAAGATAAAGAAGAAGATGATGAAGAAACAGAAGAAGAAGATGAGGAGAAAGATAAAGAAATAGAAGAAGAAGATAAATGAAAAGAAGAAGAGGAAGATGACGAAGAAAAAGATTAACATGATGTAGAAGATCACGAAAAGGAATAAAAAACAGGGAAAAAGGAGAAGAAGAAGATGATGAATGTACAATTTTACGATGATGATTGAATCCAGATCATACGATGCAACTCTGTCAAAGCTGATCTAGTCCATACAATGTCCACCCAATTATTCAAGTTCCGTTCACACGAGGAGATATTGAGGATATTAAGAAGCCTTAAAGTGTGTTAATTTACCATTGGAAAAAGTGCATGAGGCGGTGTTCATGGTATCAAGTTAAAGTGCTTTGGTGCATGTATTGATAACGTCCAGTATGTCGACTTTTTGAACATCCACCACATCGTACTTTGGACTTGAACATGGGATCCCCTCCATCCTCAAGAAGCAGTAGCATAGTAGCAAGATTTCCCTGGCTAGCAGCAACATGGACGGGCGTTTGTCCATCGTCGGTGGTCAGGTTGGGTCCAGCACCAGATTTCAGCAGCATCAAAGCGCATCTGTCACCGTCTGGGACTCTTGCTGCGATGTGGAGAGGAGTGACGCGCATCTTTCCACCTCTGACGTGGACTTCGGCTCCGTAACCCAACAACGTCTCTACCACCGCAGGCTTGGCACTTTCCACCGCTATGTGAAGCGCTGTGTAATTGTCGTTCGTCGTCGCGTAACTCTGTCGAGGTGTTTTTTTTTTTCTAGATTAAGTTACGCGATGACTGGGACATCGGGGGCTATAGAATCGTCGATGGACAACACCGAGGATGATCGAGCTATACCTAGTTACAAAACCAAACTTTATCGTGAAAGCAATCTTGTCGAAGGGTGGAGGTAACTCCCAGCTAACACGAACATTAATTTCACCGCAGAATGAGTACCGAACCTACCCAATAATTATCTGCAGTATTTAACCACCTGATTTCAGCAAAACCTCATTTTACTCAATTTATAGTATCGCGAATTTGGATTGAAAAAGATCGACCACTCACCTTTTCGCCTCTCTGGAGCAGCGTGTTGATTATACCCACGTGGCCATACCTCGCCGCGGTGTGTATGGACCGAGCTCCCCTTTTGTTCGGCATGTGCAGGTAGACCCCCTTCTTGAAGAGCATGGTAGCACACTCCGAATGTCCGTTTAGCGACGCGATGTGCATCAGCGTCGACCCGTCCTTCGTCCTCTCGAATATACTGGCTTTGAACTTGTCCGCTAGAAGTTCGATTATAGAGGCATGTCCATTTCCTGCGGCGAGGTGCATGGGCGTCCGGTCCTGGTGATCGGCGATCGAGGCCGAAGCTCGAACGCCGTAGAAGTACTTGACCAGGGTTTCATCTCCCTCAGCGCTCGCTATGTGAAGCGCGGTCTGACCTTCGCCCTGAATACCAAAGCACCTGATTCAGTGATACGAGGACTCTGGATTCCTCCGAGTCTCAAGACGCCTAAGACCCCTGGGCAACTGAGAGTCGAGTCGGACTTCGGCGACGCATTGCGACAATTAGGCTCATACATTAGGCATACAAACGTCATATGGGGCGTAGGCTGTACCGCCATGATTCCTTTAATCATATTCCATGACGTGTAATGTTCATTAGTATAAAAATGTCGTTAAATTTACAACGTTCACAGCATACGTGTACGAGACCGGGTAGGTGCTCACTCTTGCCACCCGCGCACGTTACGTTACGGTGCTTCATCAACGTCGTACAGATTTGCTAATTGTTGCTGCTGTTACGGTCCGCGATATAATCAAGTGAAACCGGATGTTTATAAATTTCACTATTCGCCAACTATGTTAAAATAGATTAACTTGCCCTTGGACCAAGACGTATAGGATCCAAAAACGGTTTCCGCACGCGTTATCAGAGACACTAAAACCACGTCACGTGATTGATCAACGTAAACGCTGAATTAATTGCTGGGATACTAACCTACAATTCTAATCTCTTGATTAGAAACTTTAGTCAGCGTTTTTTTTGTTGTATCGCTCAAAAGACACGGGGGGTATCCCCAAGGGGAACAAATGGACGCTCGTTCATGATTCAATGCAGTGAAATGCTTATGAAATTACACATGAAGTGATGTGAAGTGGTTGTGAGACGACATAAAACTCCCGTGGAATATCAAAGAAATACTATAACATCGTTGTGAAATGGATGTAACACCATGGTATGAGATGGCCATGAAATGGTAATAAAATACTGTTACATGATTATGAACTGGATGGGAAGCGAATATGAAACATCATGATTATGAAGAGTCGTAAAATACTGTGAAATGGTTGTTGAAATAAATCTGAAATGGTATGAAATGGCTGTGTGGTGGTCGTCAAATACTGTAACATGATGATGACATGGATGTGAGACGAATATGAAACATCATGATATGGAAGAGTCATAAAATTCTGTGAAATGGTTGTAATATGGTTTCGATATAGATGTAAAATGGTATATAAAATGGTATCAAATGGTCGTGTGGTGGTCGTAAAATACTGTGATATGGTTATATATGGAATGGAATGGATGTGAAATGAATATTGAACATCATGGTAAGAAATGGTCTTGAAATGGTCGTGAAAAACTTCGAAATGGACGTTAAGTAGTTCGAAATGGTCATAAAAATCTGTGAACAGATTGTATAAAACGTATATGTGAAATGTTTGTGCCACTACATTTCGAAGTGCTTATCTCCGCACAAAAAAAGGATCTTGACTCACGTTCTGCGTGTCAACTGAGGTGCCATAATCCACGAGGATGCGAACCATGTCTACGTCTCTTCTCCTCGCAGCCAAATGAAGAGCCGAGTCTCCAGCCGGTGTCGTAGCTCGCAATTGTTCCGTGGCCTGTTGGGCCAGAAGTTCGCGACACATCGATTGATTTCCAGCCTCAACCGCCAATAAAAGGGGGATTTTTCCCCTCTGAAAAATAGAGCGAAGACAAAGGTAATAAAAAATTGATCAAGACCAAAGAAAATCACATTTTGGAACCTCGTCGGGTGAAATCACGTATTCCGAAGCAGTTTTGGCGCACAAGCTCCTCCAGTGCTTCGCGACTCCGGCCTGAAGCCGATTTCTGTGAACAAAATCGGTCGTGTCTTCTTCGGACCCCTTCGAGGACATGGCGACATGGTCGAATGTCCCGGGGTCTTCAGACGCGGCGGATAATTCTCGAAGCTAATCGTTTACGATATCAGCTTGAATCCATTTGTTGTTTTTTTTATGTGAAATTGATTCCTTCAACCTGTGGAAGAGGGTGACGAGGCGGTTTCGCCGTTTCGCCTCGTTGACTGATTTTCCCGACTGTCGCGACCGGAAGGACAAGCGATCGAATCAAGACTAAGTCGGGGTACGGTTTTGGCGAGGTTGAATCCACGGTATGAAATTCGATCGACAAACCGAGTTAAGCGGCTGAAACGTGACATCAACGGCGATTACATAGCACATTAAAGGGTACCGTAGTACAATTTAACCTACCGTATTGTCCTCTTACGATTAGTTCGTTATCTTGACAGAGAATCGATATCCTGAATCTACGATTCGGAAAATGGGTGGAGGGAGGGGGAAAAATTCCCGAGCATCAACCTCCGTAAAAACTGAGTAAAACTAAAAGAAGAATTATGGAGGCCCGGGCCGGGACTCCGTGGGCGTCGGTGCCAGGCTGCGATACCTCAGGGCGGCCCCGTAGGTCACGCGAGCTGCACCACTGGGGGATGGCAGTCCCGCGATTCGAACACTGGTATCTATCTATCACTAGAATTTTAGTGGCCTGGCTCACAGACGATGGACAGAAAACTGCATGACTAAGATATAAATTTTGCAATTTATTTATTTTTCATTCTCAAAAACTGACCCCGTCGACTTTGAGTCTGATCTCCTTCCCCGCGGCGGCCAGAAGGGCTCGAAGAATCGATGTCGCCGTTCCGGTCTGCCTAGAGGCGACGAGATGAACCGCAGTCTGTTGCCTGGACTGTGGATAAAACAATCATTAATGTAATCAAATTTAATCATGAGGGATCGTTAAGAAAGACTCGACTTACCCCGCCAGTAGCGTAAGGATCGACTCCCTTCTTCGATAACAGGAGCTTGACGACATCTTCTCTTGAGAACATCGCAGATATGTGAAGGACATTGTAATTGTCCTGAAAAATGGGATTCGGTCATTAGATGCTTACGATTTCTGGAAATTTCACGATATCTCGGAAAACCGTTCAAGAAATAAACGTGATTAATCAAGTCAACCGAAGATTTGGTTATCAAAAAAAATGTGTAACGATTCTATGATAACGAATGTCTCAAGTTTGTCTCCATTTTTCTTTTATGAGTCAATATTTTGTGTACTTTGGGCCAATCTCCAATTTTTAAAGAAGATTCAAGAAGCGGGATGGACTCCAAAAATTCAAGATACTGTCCCTGGTATTGGGCTAAGAATCGTGGTAGAACCCGATTTTATACAGTCAATCTTCTGACGTTGGACTGTTTCTAAGATTGACCCGAGGATGATGACGATGATCGTATTTTTTCCCTCGCAAATGACACAATAAATACTCTAAGAAGATTGAAGCATGTCTGTTCAATCGTACCCTTATCGTTCTATAAGCAACCAAAAGCGCGCGAAGATTCGAAATTTGTAGCTTACAATTCGACGATCCGAATTTTGGAATGGAATCTCTTTTCTATAAAAATTGGAACCAAAATGTTATAAGATAATCACACTATCGGAATATTTAGAAAAGATAAAAATTGATTCTTCTGAAATTCAAGTCTCAAGAGTTCGATAAAAATACCACAAAATGATGGGAGTCATGACTGCTTTTACAATTTCTTTGGTGAAAAGATATTTCTGATCCAATGTCTTTCAATTATGTGAAGAGAATGAGAATATCTTTAGAGATAAGCATAGAATAATTCCATGAAAGTCTGAAAAACTCTGAATATATTTGAAAATATTCTCATTGTTCTTCCTTACAGTCGAGGAATCGAGGCTTGATAAACTTGAACGTGTGTAATAAATCAGATCATGGACTGAGTACAATATTTAGGCAGTATCGGGATTTAGGTCAGATATCATATTGCCACGCGGGGTTTATAATCATGACTATAAGAAACGTGGCTTGATTGCGAGTCGAGGGGTTATTCGTGAAGCCATAAGCCAATAGGGGTAAATTGCATTTTGCCGCGCCCAGCATTAGCTCAAAGTAGCATTCCAATCACTGGTTATTAGCATGCAATTTGAAAATTATGACGGGCACGAGGGTGCGGTGGTCGGAATCTTATGATCGATATGCAAACAAACTCCCCCCACAGACATGAGTCCCAGTTTTTTCTTTCTACAAAACTATGCAAATATCAAATAAAATAAAAAAGTGAATAACATTTCAATTGAAAAACCCATGCAGCTACTCCGCATTAACCCTGGGTATCGACTTTCTGAAAATAAAGTAAACAATTACGATTTCAAATCTAACACGCACGTCTTCGTCACGCGTTTCAAGTCCGATAAGTCCAACAGTCATTCTGTCAGAGCGCGTTCATCTTCGAGTAACGGTATGGGGGTTCCATAATTTGTTTGTTCGGGGTCGATTTCGATCAGCGGTAAAAGAATACCTTTTCTGTCCTAGAAAGAGAAACTGTTCTACTGTAATTTTGTGTCACTCGCAATCCTCTGAGAACACGATTATCGAGAACCTTTCAAATCATTCGAAATCTGTACAGACAAAATTTAGCACGGAATTAGCAACCCTCGAGCTCGTGTCCGATGAAGATCTGTTAGTCGACCAACTCCGCGGACACGCCAAGTTTAGATCGCCGTTTTCAAGGCCTACCAAGTGAGTAAGTGCCTATACAGAGTGACTCAAACTGGCTACGTGATTCAAGCTCTGAAACTTTAGCCAAAGTGACGATAGTCTTGCTGTAGTTACTATTTTTTAATTTCACAAACACTGAATTGCAGACTTTTATCGAACACAATTGAGCAGCCAAACGTTTCGAGCTCTTTCTGTTACATACACGGTGAATTCCTAACGACTCGATGATCTGAACTTGGCTAGAATCGAATAATGAGCATAATTGGTTCAGAAATGTCTAGCCAACTTCAGATCATCGAGTCGTTAGGAATTCACCCTGTATAATGACGCAGTATATTTTAATCCTGCCTCGTTGTCTGTTTTTGATTCATTTTAGCTGCTCAATTTTCCTGCTAACAATGACTGAAAATAACAATTTAGCTTCATCGTTAAATCTTTAGACCAGCGCAAATACCATTTACGTCTATATTTGATGATGTGAAAAATTGCGGTTCATGGCTTCGTGGAATTTTTCCGTCGTAATTTTCCTCGGAATTCGAGGTATAAAACAGAATTCTTGGATATTGTGGTGATTCAGAAACTCTCATATGAAGGGACATTTAAATTTGTACACCCTGAGCTGAAAAAAATTTCAGGGCAATTTCACGGTGACGTCATCGACGGAATAATAAATTCAGAATTTTATGCATATCTTCAGGGATTTTGTTCTGAGATCTCTCGAAAATTTGTTCTGTGTTTTTTGACACGTTGTGCAGAATTTGGACCAAACTTTCGATCCAAATTTCTGTCTAAATTCGGCACGAATATTTTCGACGATATTGTGCATAGATTTGAGGAATATTGTAACGAGGAATCGATTCAGAAATATTTCTTCAGTCTAAAAATGTGAATTATACTATTCAAAAAATGATTAATTTTTTAGAAGATTCTTCGATTCTTCATGATAAAATCCATGCACACTACCATCAGGAAAATTATGGCCCAATCCTGACAAAGTATAGGCGACGTATCCAAAAAATGCGGAACAATTTTTGAGAAGCTGTATGTATCATCGTCATCATCGTTGAAAATCTAATCGGGACATTCGATAGGCTCTTGAAATAAAATCCCTGAAGATATTCCTAAACTGTGTATAACCAGATTAAATTGAATGAATCAGAAAATCTTGCTATTCAAGGTTTCAAGGTTTCCATGTCAATTAGACCACAAAAAAAGAACGTAAGGAAATTATCTTCTACTGTGTATCTCGATCCAGCCCGTATATAATTTTCAGAATTAGAATAGTGAATGTCCGAAGGCCAAGTGAGCTCTGTATCGTTTAAGATCTGCCTAGAATCCGTGTTAAGTTAGGGGTTGTAGATTGCGTGAAGTTGGGGCCAAGGCCAAGAGGGTTAAGTAGGGCGGTCAGTCAGTGGGTCAAAAAAGCGGCGTGATTTCTTAATCCGATAAATAAGAAGAATGAAGCAAGCAAAAAAAAAATGGAACGAGAAATAATAACGAATGAAACCACCCGTACATCGAGGGGCGCCGATCTCCTTAAGAGTTGCAAATATTTTAAGGTCGCATGATCCCACCTTTCTTCGTCCTTCACGGTGCCAAATTATTCGCTATATTCTTCACGTGTTATAAATTTAGGACGGATATGACGCACGTGACTTCGTGTGAAAGGACGTGTGAAAGGACGTGGAATGAAAATTCAAATTTGCATAACCGACGTAATGCGAATATAGTATATGATACACGTAATAAATTTGAAGAAAACTATCAACTAGCAGAAAGCAATTACTTCGATTTCGCAATTAATTCGATACAATCATCACCCTATTCTAGCTCGCCTACACCTCGTAGAGACTTGAACAGAAAATCGATCAAAGTTCAGCAAGTATATTACGAGCACACAATAACCTGCGAAAGTGAGCTCACGTTAATTATAATCCCATTCTCTACGTTACTGTTACATCAGGCTCGAAGGATATCACAAACAATCACAAAATTTGCTTAGAATTCTTCTAGACCCAAGATAAAAAAACCATCATTCACTCTGACTGAGTCATTACTAGAGACAATGGTCTAATTTTGGTTTATGCCGATAAAAAGACACTCACATTGTTCCTGCTTCCAACGTCTGCACCAAGATCGATCATTCTATCAAGAAATCCGGTCCGATTGTCCTTAACGGCATACATCAACGGCGTCATTCCGGATGTCTGGAAGAATGGATACATTGAACGTGCTTGAGGAACAAAAAAAAAATGTCTGATCGATTATCACATCTCTGGGATGACGTACCGGATCTATAACGCCCGCTAGGGGCGATGGGTTCCCTTCTTCGCCAGCCCCTTGCGCCGCTTTTTCCAAAGATTTAAGTAACGCATCAACCGGGGCCCATTCCCCCTTTGCAGCGAGTCCCAAAAGCCTCTGGGCCCCCTCCCTTGAAGTTGCACCAGCGGACCCTGGCTTGCTTCCGGGCAACGGGGCGTCGGTGGTCCCGGTTCCATTGCTGGTCGCGCTCAAAGTAGCGTCGTCCTTTCCACCAGCAGGACTGTCCTCCTTGCTGGAAGGATTTTTCTTGTCGTCCTTACCGCCCGAAGGCTTTTTATTACCGCTACTCATAGTTCAAAGCAGATTATCATGTCACTGGAGTGTTTGAACCGAAGCGAATCATTTCCCTGCGATTCTCGTCATCCTCTTACTGACCGAGCGTCTTTGTACCAAGTACCAAAAACCGTCACACAAACACACGAAAAAATTAAATTTGCACAAAACATTCGTATTTTGGCTACATGTCACTGATCCCAATCTCGCGATTTGAACACTTCATCGCGAAACCGTTCTCCACGTTGCGGATAAGTCATTAGCGAAGGACGAGACGTTCGCGTCACGGTAGTCCTGGCCTTTCTGAAGACGGTTGCACCAGAAGAGGGTGGCTTTGGGTTCGTCATGGCGTCGATCGGCCAATAGCAACGGGGCTGATGTTGGCTTGTGTATAGAGCAAATTTTACCCTCACACAATCGAAAACCCCCCGTCAGGTTGAGCACACGGACACACTCGACTCTCTTGTACACCAAGAATCACGACGTAGGCGTAGGATTGTAAGAAACTTGGTGGGGGGTGGAGGGTCCCGTCAACACGCGACTTCCGGCGCAGGACGATCAGACCTCCTCGACACGCCACGCGACCCGCGCCGTCACCCTGCCGTCTCAGTCTGGGGTGCAATTCGATTTCGAGACACAAACCTATTATCACCATCCTGCAATTGTCACATGATAGTCAAGTTCGAGGATCACATCCCTTTTGTCGGGGTCACATTCAGCCTCGATGAAAGACTGCTTTGATCCTTTCATCGCTGTCTGGAGGTCATTGAGGTGTATCTCTGAAGTCTTTGACGAGGGTGACCGCGAAACGGTTCAAAGATTTTGCTAAAACGTTTGCAAATGACTGGTTTTGATCGAATGGATGCGTTTCAGTCGTTACTTACTTCCAGATGTCCCTTTGCAGTCTCGGAATGAACCCGCATTGCGGTGGAAGCGGACATTGTCCACTTAAATCATGATGTGCAAAAGCCGTATCTCACATTTTCTGGGCTTGTAGGTATAGTTTCTCTCTGCATGGTGACAAACGTGACCGACTTTCGACTCGCGGTCTTGTATACAATCTGACAAGATGCAGGTAGGCACTTAATTACACGTTGCAGAGACATGTGTCTGGATTCTAGAACGAGTATATCGAGTATCGCGTTGAGGAAGGTAAGAGATAATCGTTGGCTATTTTATTTTTCTGTTATTTAAACTGAGATTGTGATTTCTACCTCTGTAATACTGCGAATAGTCGTGGGCGTAATGAATTAAGATCACGATCAAACGGTGCCCTTGAGTTCCCTCGCGCACTGCGCAGGCTATAGTTGAACAGTCGGCAGGTCGGTGGAGTATATCAATGTGCATAACTAACTAGCGTGCGATATTGGCGATCATTTGATGGAAAAGTACTCCAACTGAGATATTAGTAGAATATTTGCATGAAAGAGAATAAATAAATTCGAACCATGATGTGGAAAAAAGTACTTTTTCTCCAAATTGGATAGCTTGATTCTGCAATGAAGTACTTTTCCTAAATCACCAGCTGTTAGAATCCACCATGTATGGAAAAAAGTGGAAATACTTTTCTGAAAAATTTAAGTACTTGAAATATGCGAAAAGTACTTTTCTCACAAGTCACTAAGTTTTCGCATAAAATAGCATAACGAGTACCTTCGCTTTCTGGCTCTTCGGATTATTCCCCCTTTCATTCGATTGATCCCTAATTGAACTGATTGAAAAAAAATTCTTCTTGGGTAGGAGCGTGATTATAATAAGGCATTGTTGAAATCTACACTTTGGGTTTATCATGAATTCGGGTAATCTTATCGTACGAATCCATAACATAAAAATGGAGTGGGTAATACTGTATGAAAAGTTCTTGATCTAAACCTCAAGTTATCATCGAACAGCAACAACTTTCTGCACCGTATCTACTCAACTACAGATAAGACCGAACTATCAGTTGTCGTATTAAAAACCCCCTCTTCCATTTTATTATTTCAATGTTTTATCGCTGATAAGTATAACCGGCGGTACAACGTTTTCGAAACAGTCTGCCGATCAGTATATACTTTTGCCTCGACGCAATGATGATACGATTCAGACGCGGTGTACCGAAGACCCTCGGTGTTTTTAGACTCGAGAACAGTCTCACCAACCCCACGCTTTTTTTTGGTGAGCATGAATTTTGAAAAATAGTCGAAACCGATTAACGCCTGCGAATGTGTTTTTGCCTCAGTGGAACCGTGGAAGACGTCCAGACGATGTCGTTCGACGTCCGCACCGACCGAGTGCGGGCCCTCGTACCTCCTGCACCCCGGCTCTGCCCCCTTGTTGGAACAGAATTTGGGTCAGCTGCTGGACCAGGCGGCGAACAGATTTCCAAAGCGGGACTGCATCGTTTCCACGCATCAAAACGTTCGCCTGACTTTTTCCGAGGTCCGCAAACGAGCTGATAAAATCGCAGCGGGGCTGAAGAAGCTCGGATTAAACAAGGGCGACAGGGTCGGGATCTGGGGCCCCAATACCATAGAGTGGTACATCACCTTCATGGCCGTCGCGAGGGCTGGATTCAAGATCGTTTCTATGAATCCAGCCGATCAACTGACGGAGATGGAATACGGCATCCAGAAAGTCGGCACCAGGGCTGTCGTAGCAGCCGACGTCTTCAAGACCCAAAACTACTCGGAAATGCTGCTGAAGGCTAAGGCCCGGTGTCCGACTCTGGAACACATCGTTATCGCCAGTGACAAACACGTGACGTGAGTCGTCGGTGGTTTTATTACTAAATTCCTTGTGGCATAACTGAATCGAGTGCCAGGTATCGAGCTTGTTTCTGGAAACTGGCCACCTTAGACTTATCGGTAAATAAGAATGTCCATTTTCTAGAGACAAGCAAATTATTCCGCACTGGCGTTATCGCGAAACAATTGAACCAAGTTAAGCCGTTAACAGTCTTGATCGCATTTCCCAATGTTGACTTGAGCTGTTTCTGATTGTATATAAAAATAAGTGCAATGGGTCAAGCATACAAATCCATTGCTCTCATACATTCGCAAACGTTATCTTTATCGTTTCAGCAGACTTTGTCTTAATACGATTGAAAAAATCCAATTTTATCTCGAGTATAATTATTATCTTGCTCTTGAACGTTAAAAATACCATTTAATAAGCTGATACCCGTTGTCATAAATATGACAGAAACTGTATAAGGAATTGAAAAACGTATCAACAAACTTAGGATCCTACTTTAGCTTGTCAAAGGCCTGGATATCAGCCAAGGATTTGATTCTGATTCTCTTCAGAATCAGGATAAATCATATTTCTGATCTGTAATTCGATCAATTATTCAGAATCAAACTTTTATCAGTTAGAGACGCAGTTTCTGTTCCTTCGGATGTCGCAGTTCCTGACCATCGGCTTGCTACAGCTAGTTTAGTGTTTTAAGGTCGGTCGTTGGTTGTTTCAATCATGTGACAAGGACTTATGATTCTCATGAATGAAACAAAAATTTATCTCGAATAAGTCGAAAGTATCTATTTCGACGGAATGTACATGTCCTTACGAAAAAAAAGGACCTCAAGGTTTTGTGGAATAAATGCTGAAATAAACAGTAGCCAGTATTCGATATCTTTCATCTACATGTCGCTTATCTTTATCAAATGATTAAACTCTCCTTTGTGATGATATTTTTAATTAGCCGGATGTGATATCGTAGAAGATTGTAAAAATGGTCGAGGACCTGAGAAACAGGGCCGTTCACCTCATCAGTGGACGAATATCTGCAGAACCCTACGTTGCTATCAACATAGATGCCGCGGATCAGCAATTTTTTCCAATTTATGTTAGATTGGTTTGATTAATCAGTCGATGTATATTGATAGCTTTGGTTCGCACAAGCCTTGGGAACTTCCGGTCTGAACCCTCTAGCTGGAACCTCTATTCGCGCTTCGATAAACATGTTCGCCTTGGACGGTGGCTCCAATTTCCGGCAATCTTTTAACGGCTGGCTGTATATTTCGCATTTTTTTTTTAATCAATATGGATTGCGATAGATTACCGAGTATCGGTATTGTTAATCAAAACTTTCAACAAAAGTGAATTCGTAAACTACGTTTAAGAAACGCCTTGGTCATTATGAATAAGTATTTTTAGGGTGCATAACTTAGGGTTCTTACCATCGAACCATATTAGACACCGTTGAATTCTGATGGGAGCTAAAATCTTCAAGGTTTGAGATTCTGAGACAGGTTTAAATTGATTAGGGTATCAATTCGATGTCTTTCCCCAGGTAGCACACCTTTTCTCCCTTCATGGACGCAATGATATTTTTAACAGTGTGGATTTGAGGCTGTTTGTTGAATTTTGTAGTCACTATCTCGCTGCACGTTTCAAGGAACTTGGAAAAAAACACAGGATCGAATGGATCGATGAAATAACAGAGTTTTACTAAAATTATAACAATCAGTCTGGATCAATTACAACGCACTGTCATCGCGCCGTGTTTTTCCTTGCTATTTTTTTCCCACCATGTGTGTGGAAGAAGCTTTTTCATCAAGCTAATGGAACAGAGCACGGCTGCCTGACCTTCGCAAAATCGCAAATGCAAAATACGTCTTTTCAGTGGCACTCGGAGATTCGTTGACGTAGAGGAATTGGCCAGCCCAATTGAGGTGGAGGCCATCGGTGCTGAACAGGGAGAAATTTCGCCAAGAAGCGGTGCGGTGATTCAATTCACTTCGGGAACTACCGGAAAACCGAAAGCTCCGGAAGTGGCGCATTGGTCGTACGTTAATAATTCCAGACAGGTGAGGAAAATGGATAATGAATATTGACTTCCTCAGGTGGGAAGCTTTTTCACATATCGTTCGTAATATTTGAAATAGGATATCGAAATACCAGTGAAAAACAATTTTCAACGCTGATTTGAGGATTTACTGATAATATACATATGTGAGGCATTCCATGTCAGCACTCGTGAATTTTTTTCAGATTTTTCCCGCCAAGCGTTGACTTTTTTTTATAATTATTCCACCCCATGTAAAATTGAAGAATCTATAAATTCTAAAAAATTCTCATTTTCCATTCCGATTATTTTGACACCCGACCAATGACGGGCTGATTTACTTTTCATTTTTTTTTCTCTCGGCGGTTTAAACATTTTGAACATACAAAACGCTGCACTGCAATGTTACAAAAATTCTCCAAAAGTTATCAAAAATTTCAGAATTGATCACAGAATTTTCGGTAATTTTTGGAGAATTTTCTTGAAATTAATCAAAGTCTCTTAAAAAAAAATAAAAATAAAAAACGTTCAATACATTCTTTTTTCATATTTTCAGTGTACTTGGTGGTTTTTCTTTCAACTTGTTTCAATGTCTATCATATATTTTATCCTTATATCCTCAAGATTTTATATATCTATGTAAAGACAGTGAATTTGGTTTATGAAGATTTTATGAAATGTGATTCAGAAACGTGCAGTAGGACGAATCAGATAAAGCTTTTGGCATGGAATCATAATGACCGTCGAAAAGTGCATCAGTACACGGAATGAAAACTCGTTAATTCGTTTCGGTCATGTGCCTGCTGTCTTTGATCGCACCGAGAAGTATATTATAAAGAAACAGTCCACGTGTTGGGCTTGCCAAGTTTTTTTTTCGTTCTTTTAGGACGCGGAATTATATTGCAGGCTGATAATGATCGGCCAATTTTTCTTCGCTTTGTAGTTCGTTGTAACCCACAATTTCCAGCTAAGCGTGACCTGGCTCGAGGTAAATGCAGGCTTCATTATCTACTTCGTTACTTTACAAAGATAAGCAATTCACAATAAATGAATAAAGAAACATCTCAGCTTTTGAATTGAGGGGGGATAATTATCAATCTCATTTAACGACGTGCGACACCTTCATTGTTGCAAATGCGGTCAAGCGGATCTTCTGACCACTATAATCCAGCTTCGTTTGCAACTCCTTGGGCTTATTCACAGCTGTTATTCTGAGTTTAATAAGATATTGAATGAAACGATTAAAGATACGAAACTAGTTCGTTATCTCACCTAATAAAAATATAGGTATAGGACTTTTAATTAATGACGTATATATACTAGGGTGTCCTGTTTTTTATTTTTATTTTTTTATTCCACCGGCCACCAGTCATAACTTTAGTAGTTGGTCTGAAACGAACCCACACCAAAGATGAGCTTCGTAGCTCAAGTCTAAGAGGTGCCTCAATCAACATTTTCATTTTTTATTTTAATATATTTAAAAAAATATATATATCACGATCTGTGGGAATGGATAAACATTGAATTTGATGAATTTTTGTGTGTTAGCCATGAATAAAAAGATAAGTGCCTTTTGAATCCAATTTATTATGGAATCGCTAATTAAGCCGTCTAGGAAAATAATTTGTTGCACTTTTTGGAAATTATTTGCGACGATTTCTTGCGTTGGGCACAGGTTGGAGTATTTTCGAAGTGTCAGAACAACATTGGACACAAGTAGGTACGACTCTATCAAATCACAGTTACAAGAAAGATAGAATGTCTTGGTTTTTCAACCAGCTCAATTTTTTGCAAAAAGCATGAAATAAAATATGTTTGTATGTGTTTCAATGTCTTCTTTAGCTGTGATTTTTGTCGGTCCGATATCTTTTTATAAATACCAAGAAAAAAATTAAAAACGTGAAAACGCCATAATTGACAAAAAAAAGGTCGAATAATGGGGCTAGGAGATTGAAACTTTGGCGAAATTTTGTTTTCATGACAATAAATGTTTGCCTAAATTTTTGTGTTGAAAAAAAAATAAAAAAAATTTACGAGCTTTTCAGGCTAAACCCGGTCTGAATAAGCCAAAGGCCCAATAAGTACGTTTTATGCAGAAAGTTGGTCAGCATGAAGCCCAAACTACACATTTAATCCATTCCAAAAAATATGATTGGAGCGTACAGCCGATTATCGATATGGCGCTTTAAAATGAAAAAAATTATTGAGGCACCTCTTAGACTTGAGCTACAATGCTCATCTTTGGTGTGGGTTCTTTTCAGACCAACTACCAAAGTTATGACTGGTGGCCGGTGGAATAAAAAAATAAAAATAAAAAACAGGACACCCTAATATATACTTCAGATTAGTCGCACTAGTACCTAGCATAAAGTGCAGAAAATGACGATGGTTAAACGTTTGAACCAAGTATTTGGATGAAAATTCAAAATATATATCTCGAATCGTTTTTCAACCCCAAAATGCCTCCCTGAACGGTTTTTTTCGAGGGGAAAATAACTCAAGATTTGAGTGACACATCAATTCTGAGAGTTGAAGTAATTCAGAATAATTTATTAAATTCAAATCAATTCTTCTTAATCCGCCTTAAATTGAACTCAATTTGACGTAATTCAACTTAAATTCACTTCAATATCAATTTCATTCGATTTAATTCGACTCAGTTCAACCTCATTCAACTTCAATTGAATTTAACTTTAATTCAACTTTAATTCAACTTCAATTCATCTTTAATTCAACTTCAATTCAACTTCAATTCAACTTCCATTCGATTTCAATTCAACTTCAATTCATCTTCAACTGAACTTCAATTAAACTTCAATTCAATTTCAATTTCAATTCAACTTAAATTCAACCGCCTATCAATTTCAATTCAATTTCAATTCAACTTCAATTCAACTTCAATTCAACCTCCAATCCATTTGAATTCATCTTCGATTCAACTTCAATTCAACTTCAATTCAACCATTTGACCAATTCAACCATTCAACCATCCATTTGAATTCATCTTCGATTCAACTTCAATTCAACTTCAATTCGATTTCAATTTCAATTCAACTCAAATTCAACTGCCAATCAATTTCAATTCAACTTCAATTCAACTTCTATTCAACCTCCAATCCATTTGAATTCATCTTCAATTCAACTTCCATTCAACTTAATTTCAACTTCCAATCAATTTCAATTTCAATTCAACTTCAATTCAACTTCGATTCAACTTCAATTCAATTCGATTCAAGCTAGGCAATTCAATTTAATTCTATCAATTTAGGTAATTTGAGCAAATTCAGGTGAATTGCGAATTAATTCATGGACTATTGACACGTCAATTCAACGAGTTATTTCCCCGTTGGTTTTTTCTAGTTCTAAAAACGACTCCTTTCTTTTTTTTTCAAATTCTACTCCCACAGGCTATGCAAAGACTCGAATTGGACAGCGGTGCGGAAAATACAGTTTGTCTGAACGTTCCTTTTTTCCACGCATTTGGAATCGTGATGGGATTATTCGCGTGTCTGCATGCAGGAACGACGCTAGTAGCGGCAGGTCCTTCGTTCAATCCTAAGGACTCAATAAACGCAATCGTCAGAGAAAAGTGTACCGTGGCTTTCGGGACTCCTACAATGTGGGTAAGTGTACAGAATGTCAATCATTTTCATATTCTCCTAACGAGGTGATTAAAATACTGTATAAATTATCAGGTAGATCTGGTAAACGCTCAGCAGGAGATGAACGCACCGATACACAAGATGACGAACGGTCTCACCGCCGGATCCCCGGCTGCACCTGATCTCTTCAAAAAAACTAGAGACATTTTTGGCTTCGATACCATGAAGGTAAATATTAATATCATATAATGTTTCATCTATTTTAGATATGAGGAATTTGTCAAGATTTTCAAATGTAGTTCTCCAACAACGAGCAATCAACTACGATATATTGCCTATATTCAAATTTCTGTAACGATCGCTAACGCGCCATTTTTGTGACGTCACTATTCAGTACAACAACCCTGCCATCTAGCATTGTCGAGTGGAAACACACTAATTCTCACTAAAAACTTCCTATCTAATTCTATTCAGGCCCGTGACTGCATTATTAAAAAATGGCGGTGAATTTTGCGGAGAATTTAGAAACTTGACTGTTTTGAGGTTATCTTTTGTTATCACGTGACAGGGAACTTTACCCCCAGCGCCACGTAGTGGTCAAGGACAGAAGAAAGACACTTTATTACTTTACTTTTATGATTACTCTATCGAAAAATACGTTCATATATTCAAATATGGCGTTGAAATTGTGAATTCTGACGTCATGAGTACTTTTGTCCAGTTGATTCGCGTTTCACCCATTTTGAACTAATTTTCTACCACACATGCATTAAAAACTCGTCTTTTTTGCCCTCCTTAACGGGATGAGAGTCACAGTTTTTTGACCGTAGAAATGAAGCGGGAAAAAAACTTTCCAGCGGGAGAAAAAGTTTGGCAGGAAGGAAAAAAAGTCTCGTAACCATAGTAACGGTGAAATAAACCATGACAGCTGTGCTGCCCCTAGCGGAGGAGGCAGTTCTTATAGGTCTAACCTCACTTTATTATATGGCTGCAGACCGGTTTTCACGGTTTATGGGAATGAATTTTACCGATTTCCTCATTTTTCACTCGTCTGGTGAACCAAATTTCCGTTTTTCTGAATGCAAGCCCTGACTCACCAGGTCCACTATGATGACCGTAGTGCGGTAACAGAGTATAATGCCGTTTACTAGGCAATGAGGAAGGGGGTCAATGTGGAGTAGGGAGAGGCCAATGACTCGGTCATACATCGCTATCTATGCAAAAGATCTTTTGCATTAAAGCGGCGGGATGCACCGATCGTAAAGTTGCGCGTGTTCATGCATCCACGTTACGGAATACCATGACAGAGTTCCTATAGTCATTTCCAAGTGTAGGTATACCAGAACATCCAAGAGTGTAAAACCGCGCCTCGAGTAACTCCCCGCATAGGAGAAACATCGATGCGGTCATAAACTGGACGCTCGATAAATTGATCCTAGAATGCAAATTTCCTCCAGTAGGGCGTCCGAGTTCCTGACAAAAAAAAATCATATTGGAGTCTCAGAGGCCAACGAACGTTCGAAGCATTAAATTCAACATTGCAATTCTGCCACGAAAGAGCGACTTCCGTCTGCTCGGTTAGTCAGACACAGGAGATGATTTAATACTCTATTTTTAAAGCGGTGAAAAAAAATTGCGTCAATTAGGTTCATGATGACTGGGACTTTTGTCCGTCTCTGACCGAATGGAAACGTTCGAATTACCGTACGCGCATGAAAAACGCGAACTTTGTACTATCGTTCGAGTCCGTTTGCCGCAGGGTCCCGAGATGAAAGATTGCTGGGTAAAAGAGGCAAGATGAATCGAAAATCAGATACTCCCTCTTTTAAATGCACTTATGCCCGGTTTGCCAATTATAAATTAAATTGGTTTGCCAAATTATCTGATTCGGACGAACTAAGTTCAAGAGCTGTTTGCCCAGTCAGTATGACACTGACCATGTGGTTTAAAATTAGTTCGTCTGATGAAACGGAACTAAGCGTGATGCCAACTACGTATATAAGTTGGAAAAACATCCGCGGGAAAAGACTGACGTTTCAGATATTTTTTTCGAATTGGGAAGAAACCTTTAACCTTTCAAACCCTGGAGTTTAGCCTTTAAAATGAATATACTTTTTGAAATACACCGTACCAAACTATTTTTTGTATGAAAGTCATATAACCCAAGAGTATTGTTCCAAATTTTTGCGAAAAAAATATTGAAAATTGGAAAAGTTATGAATTTTTTAGTAGAAAAGCGTGTTTTTCAGAACACTTTGGTTTCAGGAATTTTTTTTAGTACTCAAAAACCGAAAATTAATAGTTTCACCGACGAGAGAATATTCCAATTCTTCAATGTTTTATACGGAAATATAACGCGTCGTCTTGCTTCAGCAATCGATCAAAGTTGACTCTGGTCAAATTGAATCTGATTATCACGGGCTAAAATCTCTACTTTGCGATATTTGGTGTCTATTTTTAATTTTTCTTTATATACGACGGTCGGCTGTGGTACTGATATTGGAAACTATAACGGATGACCACCCGGCATCGTATTTACCAAAGCTGTTAAAATCCGTTACGCAACGGCTGGGCTTTTCGTTAACCACGTAGCTACGCGTCAGGGCTTGAAATCTTCTGGTTTCGAAATCCTCGTAAAAATAACTCCACAAGAAAACTTCAACGCTATGATTCACTGTAATGCTTCTGATACTACTGACCCATTCTTTGTGGAGTGAATAAATATACCTTGAACCCTTCGTCCATATATTTTCGAAGCTTATCAAATAAGAGTTTGTCACAGATTTTCGTGAAGAATATTCGAAAGTGTGGGAAATACAGTCAAGACTAAGTAGTAACATACGATTATTTAATCCTAAGTTCTGAATTGATTTATTTTTTCTGACATTTATTTACAGTCTGGATACGGCCTGTCGGAATGTACAGCAGTCTGTTTCCAAAGTTTTCCGGGTACCAGTCCAGAGCTTGCGGAAACGACGGTTGGACATCTTTCAGATCACACGGAGGCTCAGGTAATTGGAAGTATCATACTTTTTTTCGTCTGCTATAAGGCACTGATGATTAGTCATCTCCCGATTGTATTCTTGAGCTTTATGGTTAATTACTGTACCTGAAAAATGTTGGGTGATCAATCTGGAACAGCAAGGAGAGCGGATGAAGATCACAATCTTCACCATTAATTATACCTACAGTGTTCGAATCTGAAGATTTAAATCTGAGTATCTAGTTTGGTATCTGATAAGACACACAGTCCTTCACGAGGTAGTTAGTTGTACACTAATTACCAACCTGCAGTGGTCTAATTAGACGCTAATCCTAACGATCTCCATTCAGGCAAAGATTCCAACACAATCTCGCTTTTCTACTAGGCTAAAACCTGGTCACAATGGAAAATGCGGTACTTGAATCAGCTGCGAGAATATCCAATGTTGTCCCTAGAAAGTGCGTCTTTCCATAACGGGAATATCGCGGTATTCCAGATTCCTGAAAGACGGTCGGTGCTGCAGTTTACACCACACTGTCACAGGGACTATCCAATCATACAGAGGCGATGCACTTTGAGCAAAGAATCTCAACCACAGAAAAAGTAGCAAGAAATCAGCGTCGTGCGAAAGTGCGGCTATAGTGTTTGATCCGAGTAATGACATCAAAGAACGAGTTCGCGGTTCGACCGGTCGTCAATGTGCTCAACGTAAGTGCACCACTTTTCTGAATTTACGACCAAATTACGAAACGTTTCAGGTGGTCGACGAGAACGGGGTTCCCGTCCCTTTCGGGTCACCCGGAGAGCTCTGGGTCCGGGGTTACCACACGATGGTCGGGTACTACGGGGACGAGGAAAACACCAGGAAGATCAAGACCGAGGATGGCTGGCTCAAGACTGGAGACCAATTCATCCTTCGACCCGATGGACACGGCCGAATCATCGGCAG
>JAFFZH010013058.1:0-30626 GCA_018420115.1 Euura saliciscinereae
AAAAATGTCTATCTGTTTGGAGTTTTGAAAATACGTAAAAAATTAACGGTTATTTAGAAAAATCTGAAAAAATTTCGAAGTGTTCTTGAGAGTGAGGGCAACCATAGAAAAAATTATGAATGAAATCAAAAATGGTGAGGGAAAATCATTGGTCGAGTTGGCATGGAATGCCTCATATATACAAAAATTAATCGCTTGAAGTGAAACCCTTACTGAACACGTTGAGTGCCAATGTATGTGGGATGGAACAAAGAGGTTTTTCATTTCTTTTCTTTTTCTTAGCTTTGACCATAACCGGAAAGAGACTGCGTATAACCCGGTTGCGCTCTGGCCGTGGAGAAGAATAATTGTTACCATTATTTAAAAAATATACATATGTGTATATATATGTATGAAAATAGTATCTACTTTCAATAAATTCATCTTTCAAACACCAATGAACTAATGAAAACCATTATTTAAAAAAAAAAAAAAATAAATAACACATCTCAATATCGATTTCCTCTCAGTCTAGTTTGATCCACGTTTTAATTTTGAGATTTAATTTTCACTAATATACAGAAAAATAAGTCCTTCAATCTCAATTGCAGAATAACAAAAAGTTGATAATAAGGAAAAAATCACATTCATCAATTTCAAAGTTCGAAAATAAAAATAATATTTTGCAAAAATTCTTCCCTTTTCTCCGAACTACGAGACTCGATAATCATAGTGGCTACTATAAAGAGTAAAAAAAAAAGAATCCCTGACTTTTCCTGACCAAATTATAATTTTTCTTTGACTGGTATCAATATTGAAAGAAAATGATTTAATTCAAATAGAAATTTTGCTACTATTTCCATTGATCCAGATTTCCGCGCGATGAAGAAAAAAAAAAATCGCTGGGGATCTCCTGTTCTGTCTTGTTTCGTATCGCAATAAAATTCCTCGACTTTTCTTTGACTTCCCGGTTTTCTCGCCACTATATAATCGACTTAGAATACCACACGTCTCTATTTTTTCTTTCTCCGCAGAGAGTACATAAGTAGTTTATAAGTTCATAAGGCAAGTAAAGTAAGTATAAGTCAATAAGTATAAGGGAGTAAGGATTCTCAGCTTGAATCTATACTCTATTTTTGTTCTTCTTCCGGTATCCATACAACTTTATCCCTGCATAATAACGTGATGACCGATGCTGAATCACACACAACGGTATATCCGTGTTATACGTACGTTTAACAAACTAAAAAAAAGAGTAAAAACAAAAAAAAAAAAAAAACACACGCGACTCAAGAGATTACAATCACCAGATGTTAGGCAAATGGTTAGGGTTCAGAGATACCTACATGTATGTGTCCGTGTCCTTCTTGAGAGGAAGCGTTCTAAAAATGAAAGAACCTACATGGAAGACCTGCACGGACTGCAGACCTCCCGAGGCATGAAAAAAGAGAAGAAAAGAAAAAGAAACAACACTAGCACGTCAATTGCGTATAGCACGTGCCAGAAACCCGTGATGATACGATTATATGAAGTATAAAATGTGCACATGCAACCAACCCTCCATCTTTTTAATTTTTAAACAGGATCTGATGCCCAACAGTAACACAAATATTCGTGGGCAACGAAAAACGATTCGTCTCAAAAAGATTGAGTCCCTCGCGATCGGCTGGATCTCAAAAATCATGTTTTTGGATCTAGAATACCTGTGTCTAGTTTGAAGAAGATCGAAGGATGTATTCTAATCAAAGTTTATGACATTGATCACAAGAAAACGGATGAAATTAAGAATTTAAAAACTCTGCTGTGATATAGTCCTACATGATATAAAACTATGAAGAAAATTTGAAAATGTCGAGTCAAATTATGGGCGATAATGGCTCGAATACCCCATACATATCTTTTGGCCTGTTTGAGCAGTAAGTGACACACGGAAGAGTGACAAGTTAAACGACTAACCGCGGACGACGAGAGTGAGAAGTGGAGAAAAAAAAATTAATAAAAAAAATTAGAAAAACGATTTCGTGCCTCCAACTAGATATCATCGAGAAGAGGAAGTAAGTAATTCGTAACGCAATTGTTGATTTATGATTATTGCTAAGTGTGGTAACTGTTAGGACAGTACGCACGTAAGAGAAACAATTTGGGCAAGTGTGATAATATAATGACATGTGTATAGAGTGCCAAATTATCATTTCGCAAAAGCTTCACTTTGAAAAAAACAATTTAAATAGTTATACGATTCTAAGTACGCATAATATCCCATGTAATGACACAATATGGCGAAAAAAAAGAACATTAATCAATACGATTGAATCTATTCAATTTGTTCGATTCTCGATTCAAATTATCTGAATTCATTTTTTTTTTTCTTAATTACTGTAATTTGTATACGGTAAAAAGAAAGATGCAAATTTCTTTACTGTTTTAATAATATGACAATACTTACAGTGTATAGGAAAAACACCGAGTTAATTCAATCGACGATGATTAAATATTGATATTATCAATAGTATTATAAATGAATGTAAGAAGAACAGGTGTGCATGTGACGTACTACATACACTTGCCAATAGTTTGTTAATTGAATATATGTATAATTAATGAAGTATAAGCTTATTCTCACCTAAGACACGTGTGCAATTTTGTTGCCTTTGAGATTAGATCCTCCCACAGCGGAGTACCATTCTGTAACACAAAAAAATATTATTATTATTATTATTTTTAATATACTACATAATCTAAAACAAGTGACGATTAAACTATTAATTATGAAACATGTATTGATTGAAACAGATAAAAGAGACAGTATATTTTCCATTTTGTATTGTTTCTCGTCATTGCTTCTTTTTGTACATTGTGTAGAGTCAGAGATTATATATGATACGTTTCAATTAATTAAAGTTGGATAATATCGATATATATGCCTGTATGAACTACATCCTGTAGCAATTCAAGTCTTATGTAAAACAGTTTTTCATATTACATCCCGTATCAACTAAGATACACATGGAGGTGAGACTATTTTCCAAGTCCATTGTAATTTGTGATCTACATATATGGGGATCGTAGTAGGTGGTACTGGTGGTAAAAATACCTAAATAAACTCTCCTATGTCTCATGAAGAGTATATATAACGCTTCCTGCGTTGGTCCTTCGCAGACTCTTGACGCACACGACCGAATGCATGCTGCCCATGTCCGTAGTTTGATATCGCAGTAGAAGCGCGGCGTCAAGGAAGGAATGGTACGAACGATAAGATAGAAACCGCCACCGCCTACCCAACGATCCTGATAATAATTCACTATTCGTATAACCACGCATTATTATCCGTATTATTTTTCCCCGCACACTGCATGATATATTTTTTGTGTCTCTCTATTATTGTCTACATGCGTTACATCGTCGACACAGCCACAGAACCACATCCGCGTGTTTCTTCGTGTAACAAAATCGACAATCATGTAAAAACATGTTATAGAAAGGAATTGAAAAAAATATTATGACCAACGTCGACTTTCCGATGGTGGAGAAAGAAAAAAAAATGAAAAAAAAAAAAAAACGAAGGAATGTAGGTAGATAACAGTAAAATATGTACCAGAGGATAAGATTCGTTCGTTTATAAACGTTATACCTGCAGAGTTTGAACAAATACATCTAGAGGCAATAAACTTGTGGACCCATGCAGGTGGTACGGATGCAGGTAGTGTGTAATTCAACAGTTGTGCACCGGTTCAAGCGAGCACAGAAATGCACATGATAGTTATGTATATAAAATCACAGATACCAATGAATAAGACAATCTGGAGTCAAAATAAATGTACATAGTTGTGTAAATGTATATCGATCGAAAGTTTTAGTGAAAAGATAACAAGAAATAACAAAAAACAATAGTTCTTTTATCCGCCAATTGAACTCTTAATTATCCGTTGAATTAAATTCAGATACCAAATCAATCAGTTTTAGAATTTTCTTTAATAAAGATCTGTAACTTGGACGACGATAAAAAAAAAAGGTATAATGATAGGTATAACCGAAGACTGAAGCTATATTCCGTTATAGTGGAATGATAAATCCAGGAAATTCTAACTGCAATCTTATGATCGTTCGTGGATCAGCTAACATTCACTTCGCGGTGTGATCTTCGCCAATGATTCTATCCCTCTCTCTCTATCTTTCTGTTTCTTTCTATGTACAAACCGAGTCATAAATAACCAGAAGGTACTAAACTTCGATCTGTCTGCTGATTAATCTCAACGCCTCTTATACATGTATTTATTACATACTCGATATAAAATTAATCAACAATATCTCTACCGAATTATTCCACGTAGGTATATATATGAACAATAAAAATAATTTTATGTTAGAAGATATTTTTACATTCCTGACAAGATAATTATCGCTAAATAAAGTCTCGCGTACTCAAAGAGACGAAGAAACAACGACCTTCAATCGGAATCGTTTACAAGTTTAAAGGTCAATTTGTATCCCGAGTCTGACACGTGTTTTATTCCATTCCCCCTCCTTGGCCTCCGGTCGAAATTATTATTTTTTTTCCTCTCTCTCTCGTGGCGACGTTAAAAATTTGTCGATACTTTTGTGAGGGACGATTTTATACCGGGTACCGCGATTACGCGCGGGGTCAATTTAACCGCACAATATGTACTAAATACGGAGTGTTCGTTTGAAGCCGAGCATCGGAATCGTCGACGGCTACCACCGTACCGGTAGAACGAGCTTTTTGTCATTTAATGCCGGGAACTCTGCCTACCTACCTCTACAGTCTACACCGCTATAACTCTCTGCTCTTTGCTCTCTACCGAGGTAGTAAACCCTCGCGCACCGCGTCATGCCGCAAGCGGACTCGATCTCACAGAGCAAAGAGCAAATACCGAACACCGAGAAAGAGAAAGAGAGAGAGAGAGAGAAACGACAGGATCAAGTAGACGGCAGACTAACCGTCTCCTCGTTCTTCGACTGGTTCTCAAAGGGTCACAGAAAACCAGCTTCTCATTCTTATTGTAATTGTTTTTGTTTTCGACCCGAAAAACGAGTTTAAATATGGGCTTTTTTTTAAACGCACTGAACTACTGAACAAATTTCAACACCGCGTTGATGATGGATGTAAAAAAAACAAAAAAAAACGACACGAATGGGAAGAAAGTGAGAGACAAAAAAAAAGCGGGTGAACATCGCATTATTTATTTATTCTGTTTCGAGCTAGTTCGAATTTTTTGCAAATCTGACCTCAGATTCTTTATCAGCGTTTAAAAAAAAAACTAAAAACGTGAAAACTAAACTTTTGATTGTCAGGGTGATTAGAATAACTTCATTTTTTCTCTAAAAAAAAACAGAGAAACGGGAAGTTAATAATAATAATTGTGCATATAATTCAAACAATGTGTGCATGGCGCATATAATGCAGAGCAGCTTTAAGAGAAAGGTTTTAGAAAAAAAACAAGTTTCCGTCTCCCATTTCTGTTAGCATCAGAGCCAAGATTACCACGAGACACCTGTTCTCTCTATGGGCTGACGACGATGAGTCGCGCATAAAAAGAAAGAGGAGTAATAATAGAAATTGAAACAGTAGATTCGACAGTAATTTTAATTCGACTCGGAATTTAGATCTATACCTAAAAATTAAAAGAAAGAAGAAAAAAAACCAGCCGCCTAAAATCACGCTCAACGACAATTAATTACGGTATTCGAGATAAACTCGTCTAGTCTCTATCTCGGGTTACGAGCGATAAAAGAGACACGTAAGATACGGGAGAACGTTTATTTTTCAATCTCTCCTCTTTCTCTCTACCGCTGTACCGCTGTCGAGATGAAATAATAACACACATGGGGCGGCGGTAGTAGTAACGATACTGCAAGAAACGTTTCTCTTCGTCTCTCCTAAGCTAGCTGCGTTACACGTTACAATCTCTCTTCATCTACCTCAACGCTCTTTCGTTCGTTCGCGCGACGCAGCCCGGCAGCCGAAGAGCCGAGAAGGGATTTTTCGTGCGTTGCGTGGCTGGGTTGGCTGGTTGGTCGCTTTGAAACAGGATGCAAGCGCCTAGTGCAGGGCTACGCAGCGCTGCGCGCAACGCCGCTAAACCGTTGCATGAAACCAGAAGAGAAGAGAAGAGATGAGAGGGAGATTCTTGTTTACTTTGTTCTCTGTCAACAGTAGAACCAGCAGACCCTGTCTAGCACAAACTGAGACACACGAATGTTCCATATTATCGTTGTGTACGTCGCGTGTTTGCATACGTGCACAAACCGAGGGTGTTGAAATATTAACACATCCTTCTCTCTCTCTCTAGTCTCTACTCTCTTTCGTAGTACTACGCGAACACTGAACAGACCAACGACTCGTAATCTCGCGGACGCTGGAATATATTCAGTGTTCGAAACACCCGTCGAAATGGAGTTTAGATTTTTTATTTTCTTGATTAGTATTTTCTTTTGTTTTTATTGTCGCCAGGAGGAATGACCAAATTCTCGATATTCCCCCTGATTTTGATAAAAGTTGTGTTCTAATCTTTCGTTTGTTTAGTCCGATAACCGATATCGACCCATAAAAATAGTATAAATTTCGTAATTTCTTTTTCGTATCGCAGGTTCAGTCGATGATAAATAATCCCTGCTTATGAGACATCACGAACCCATAGTAGATATATTTCGTTTCATGTATCGTATAAATATTATCGTCGGACTGTATCGAGTTCAGTCGATCGTCTTCTGTTTATAAAATCATTATCCAAAACACCGACAATGAGTCGAAGCTTACCTTCATATCGACGATTATTTGTTGAAAGAGGCCGCCCAGCGCGCTGCACTCCCTCTCGATGTTGACTTCCATGTTTTAGGTAGTCGATTTATTCGTTGATTCCAATAACACGGATCCTCGACTACACTTATTACCGGCTATTTATCCAGGCTACACTTCCTTGTCATCCGTCGGCTTCACTGAGTCAGCTAGCATCTTATTTTATACTCAAAATTTGACACTAAACGCTGCCGGTCCACCGCTCGCACCGATTAAACAAACGACTGTCAATAACTCGCGTCTGTGGCACATCTGATCGATTCGAAACACTGAATTTTATTCGACACTCACCGATAGACCAAATAGACTCCGCACGCGTTCTTGTTTTTATTATTTATTTTGTAAACAATCCACTGTCTCGAATCGTTGACTGACTTGATAATTGGATCGCGTATCGTTCCTTCGGGACGAATTATCGGCGATATCGAGACACTCACGCGCGTTTAGCACAGAACTAACTGATTTTATTTCGGTATAAATAATCGTCCGATGATGATGATTCTGCCTGCTCGCCTGCTGCTTCTTCGGTCTTTAGACACAATCGACAAGCCGCGTCTGCGATCTGCCCGTGCACTGACGCCGTTTGTTCGTACCGTTCTATTCTTTAATCATTACCGACTCCCTTCTTCTGGGTCGAGCCGACGATTGGACGAGCGATGTGCGAGGCGAGGGATACAACGGAAATTTTGTACACTCTGAGACGAGAGTTGTTTTACCCGTGATGCATTGCGGCGGGAAATTTTAAATGAAGAACGAATGCAACTGTTTAGAGGAATGAACACGGAACGCTAATCAGAATTGGAACTATTACAATTTATGATTTATTGTTAATTTTATGATTTAATAAAAATAAAAATTGTTAATCAATTATTGTTTATTATTAATTACCTTTACTTTTTTTTATCCCTTTGAAGATTCAAATCGAGTTAAGGTGAAATGAAAGTCACGTGACCTCGATATGATTTACACTTGGAATTTTCAAACGCTATTTTCTCAGCCAAAACACATTCGATTGATGTGAAATTGATGTCAGTGACGTAAAAAAACTGAATGAAGGGCATGACGCTCGTGGATTTTCGAAAATCGAAAGACATAATTAGAATTTTGTGTAATAATATTGTTCTGTAACCTAAGGAGGTGCTGCCCCTCGTGGAGAGAGGCAGAACTTCCTTGGATTACGGAACAATATTGTTAAAAAACTGTAATTACGTCTCGATTTTCGAAAAACCACGAGCGTCATGCCCTTCATTCAGTTTTTCTACGTCACTGACATCAATTTCACATCAATCGAATGTGTTTTGGCTGAGAAAATAGCGTTTGACAATTTCAAGTGTAAATCATATCGAGGTCACGTGACTTTCATTTCACCTTAATTGTAACTCATTATTCAAAGGTACTTGCATTGGATTTTATTTGAGTTTCATTTTCAGACATTTTCAAAATAATCGGAAGTTTTTTCATTTTTTTTATTAAGATTCCGAATTATGAGATTCTGTATTTTTAGTAATTTATTTATTCTTACCGTCTTACCGTGATGATATAATTTGATAATCTCGTAAGTGATACAGAGACGGGGGAATTATTTTATCAGAGATAAAAAGTGATTAATATTTCAATATAAGTTAGTGTTTATTATTAACAAATTTTGTATATAAAAGAGATTGAAAAAAAAAAGAATAAAGTTCATTGCATTCATTGATTTTGAACTAAATATTCGTAGTACATTGTCGTAATATACAAAAGATTTATCGCTGATTGTGAGCTAATTGAGACAGTTGTATCATACAATTTTCAATATATTCTGTGTGTGTGTGTGTGTTTATAATTTCATTTATCACACTTCATATTATTTACATAAATTATTATAATAATAACATTCTCACATTATTATATTGTATAAATATAAATAACGACGGTTCAAGTATAATAAATTCCCCGCATCGTTGGTTTAGTCACTATTAAGTTTTGGTCAAGTGTCCCTCAGTCTAGTTTTCTTATACACATTTACAAATACATATTTTGTTGTTGTTGTTGTTGTTTTTTTTACCTCGAACTTAGATTCATTCATTGGTACTGCGGACAGTGCTGCTTTATTATCGATCTGGATACATCCGCGTTACCTGAAAGAATTTTAACAAGTTTATACGTCCCGTTCTCTAATTAATTGATCTAGGCTATCGTACCTAATTGCAGTTCTATGTACAGAGCCAACATTATAACATGTATGGGAACGTCACAGTCAGGACCCTTAGAAATCCACACCTATTGAAAAAAGACGTTGAATTTAATCTGCAAGTTCTTCTATAGTCCGTCGATTCGTTTACCTGTTTCAAAGTCTCTCCAGATTTATCGAGTTCTCCACGTATCGCGTAAGCGACGGCTAAATTATATTGGAGTACAGCCTTCCCCGTTGGAACGGTGTTCGGATACCAGCCTGGGAATAATAAAAACATAGATTACGCGTTACTCTATCCCAGGTTTAACTTTCTACTCACTTCTCACAGGCGTAACGAAGGGTTCTTCAGTCTTGTCTTTATCCTTATCCAGAGTTTCCGGTATCGGTATAAACGTATTGAGATCAACGATATTCTCTGGCTTCAGATACTCTATAGCTTCGCTTATTTTGTTCATCAGAATAAGGCTCTCAGCCGCGTAGAGATTCCCAAGCATTTTATAGGCCCCTGCTAGTTTCGTCATTCCTAATAACGACTTGGCGTGCTCCAGAGCAACGACGTTGTCCCCGAGACACAAGGAAACATAGGCGCTCGCCGCCAGCACACTCGCCTTCAGATTCAACGCCTCTAGAGCTGTGGCCTGGGAAACCTGAGTCGCGTGTTGTCCACCTGAAGAAAAATCTCTTTACAATGAATCCAGAGTTTCTTTACCAGAGTTTCATACCTAGCACATGCGAAGGCGTTAACGATATAGGAATAGACTGTGGCCCGGCCAACGGCGTCAGTGGTAAATTCAGTTCGTTGTCGTCCGGAAGAAGGAACAGAGCGTTTTTCAAACAGAGCATTCCGAATTCTAAAGTAGGCTGAGGTATGGCATAGGAAAGACCCTCGGTGTGGTATTTAGTGTCCTTGGACAGAGCCGAGGCGAGGATTATCTTCCTGTAAAAACCAGTGCCGACGACTTTTTGCACAAGGTCTTTTCTCCGTTTGTGCATATTGAAGTCCACTTCGTTCGTCTGGGGGAAGAAAGAGTGAAAATGAGTCTTTGTAACAAAGTCATCTCCTAATTACTCAGAGAAAATTATTTTTCACCGGTTTGTGACTGTAAATACAGCACTCTGCCATCCTGAGCCAAAGTCTGGGACTGTTGTGCAGCTTTTGAGCCGCTTCCGTGAAACATTCGAACGCCTGAGCCGCCCGTCCGGCATGCAGAAGGGACACGCCGAGGCTGTACATTAGTTCGTAATGTTTATTTCCACCGAGGGTGTAGAGTGGCTGCGAGGACAGAGGATCTGGAAGAGAGATGAATGAAGCTTTTATTTGATCACTTCGATATTGTTAATACAAAAAACCTTCTCCTCACCAGCGTCTTTGACCTGGACGCTTTCAACGGCGTTTTTATTCTCCTGTAAAGCTTTCTGTAGATAAAAACAAGCCAGGTTTGGTTTTCCCATCGCGTGATGAAGGCAGGCCATGTTATTGTAGTAGAGAACCGCCGCAGACTCGCCGCAGTTTCTGTAAAACGGATTCAAAGTGAGTATTTAAAGATATCGGTAGATCGCGCGAGCCTCTAGACGCTTACTTGTACTCCAGTCCGTCCGCGGCAATTGAATTCAATATTTTGATAGCCTTCCTGTAATTCCCTCTCAAATATTCCAAATTTCCTTTCAAAAACACCGAAGATATATTCTGAAAGGAGGAAACGAGGATATAACGCAAATCGGGCTTTAACGTTTCAGCCGATACATCGAATCTAGCAGACTTACTACAGGAGAACCGGAAGAGACTAGCGCCTTCCATTCTCTCTTGCACAATTTTAATTGATGGGTCATCAGATAGACCCTGGCCTTATACTTGAGGAGTTTTATCCTGAACGCGTCGGTCGCCGCGTCTATATTGTCTTTCTTCTCTTTAGTAAGCTCCTTTATCGGCTTTATCGCGCCCTCCTTATCCGCAGGTGTTATTTTTGACGTGTCCGTAGATACAAATTGACTCTCGATGTAATTTAGAAGAGACAATGCTGCGTCTGGTTGATTAGTTACTATGTGAAGTTCGATCAACAGGAGACAGACTTTGTGCGCCAGACTCTCCTCTGGAATTGAAGAAGATAGTCAATACAAGGAAATCGATGTGAGATTTAAAGCTCTGAAAACGTAATCCAAGATTTTTTAACACGGAATTGAGCTTTTCAAGTCCAAATCAAGCCTTAATGAACGCATCGAGCTTTCAAAAATTAAAATTGAGCGTTCAAACTTGGAATCGAGCTTCTGAATCTCGAAAACGAACTTTTTAAGCCCAAATCAAGCTTCAAAAATTCAGAATGAAGGTTTTAGAATTGGATTCATGCTCCAGAAAATTGAAATCCAGTTATTTTGATGTAAATGTAATCAGATCTTGAATTAGACCCCTTTACTGTTTTCAAATGCATATTCGATAGCTCTCAAAGCATGAAGCCTCACCCATTGGTTCGACGAAGGTGAATAATTTGTTGACAATTTTCAGAGCCAGGTCATACTGTCTGGTGTGATAGAACAAGATGGCCTGATTGTATCTCATAACGCATCTTTCGACGTCGTCAACTCCCTCCGAAGAATCTACGGTAGTCATCTGTCCGCATACGGCGTTGAGACTTTTTCTGAACAGTTCGGTCTTCTTGAGATCCGTTTTATAATATTCGGTCACAACCTTATTGTGCATCACCTTCAAATCCTTTGGCCTCAACGATTCGAGTTTATTCAAGTTACTCAAGCACGACGAGTAGGAACCTTTGTGAAAATCGGTCAACGCATTCTGGGCGAGTTCTCTCTCGTGATCCGTTATCACAGACGCAGTCGACTCGATCGTCTGAGATTCGGAATTTTCTGTCATATTGAATATTGAAGAATCGCCGATGAATAACAATCACTGAACGTATTTGAATTCGTAGAAACTATTTGACAGATCGATCACGCTTTCAAAGTGAGTAAATTACACCGCGTCTAGGTTAGGTTAGGTTAGGTTAGGATTTGTTATCAGGCGGTACTCGACATCGCGTACAGACTGGTTTTTTTTTTACCAATTTAAATCGAACAATTGAAGGATATTCCTCAGGTTTACGGTCTATTTTTTTGTGTTTTTCCACGTATTGTAAAAATAGTTTAACACAAACGAACTATCTGTTCTATCGTCCTCACTCCGAAAAATAAGATTGTCTTCTGCTAGTCTGTAGCCTCAAAACGGCGAAAACAAAGGACGGAGAGGCTGGCGACCAATGAGATCGCGAGATCGGTTGTATATGTATAGCCACTGATCTCTTTCTCACCGACAAGCGGAATATGAATATGTAAGCTAATGCAACGCAAAATGATGGGAATGAAGATACAAAAAGGGTCGAATATAAGGGAAATATAAAAAAATTGAGAAAAATACAGGAAAAATATGGGAAAATATATAAGAATTAATGAATATATTTATTCATTTATTTGTGTATTTATTCATTCATGTATGGGGCGAGCCCCAATATTATTGATCATAACTAATAAGCGCTACGCTAGAAAACCAGATACGGAACCAAAAATTATAGTAAAAACAAGAAATAAAAATAACTAATTGAAAACTTTCCTGTGAAACTTTATTTTTTTGAATCACGATTGCCGTATCGGACGCAATAATTCAAACTTCCCGCAATTTTACTCGATTTCAAAATGGCGCCGATTGACTAGACCGAACTCTATTTGATAAACAAACGAAGGTCGGGTGAAGTCGGAGGGGAGCAGAAATTTTGTTCAGTGTGTGTAACAACCCTTTTCCGTTCTGTCAGATACTAAAAGCCTGGAAAGAGGTTATATTTATCAAATATTCAATACATGATGTGAATGAAGTTCCTCGTCTAATACGATACACCGTATTCTTTACAACGCAATTACGATACGCGAAGATAAGACGAACGAACAGTCAGTCATCCTCCCAGCGCGGCAGTTGATCGTCAACAATTATTCAAATGTTCCGAATAATTATGTAGTCACACATTACGCGATATACACGATGGTGAAAAGCATCATTTTTGACATGAATGGATCGATATATCATGAACGGCAGGTAAAAATATAATTTTCTTTAACTTCTCCAAGAATACTAAAAAAAAATCGACCGACGATAATAAAATCTATAAAATATTCCCACGTCAGGTTAAAGAACTCTGCGCTCTACACGCCTTGAACAACTTATTCCAAGAACACGGTTTCACGAAACAGGAACTCGACCAAATCTGCTACAGCCTGAGCCCTGACGTGTGGATTAATCCCCACAAGTCTTTGCTCGGTCTTGGTAATTACGATATAAACGTTATAATGGCTGCGTTGCAGCGCAAGGGTCGCGAGGCTGTGTGGTTCGACAAACGCAGGTAAAACGCGATGCTGCGGCCCTCATTCGGAGTCTAATATTGCTTTAACCGATTCTCAAATTTGTCCTCAGGGATCCTAATTGCCTTCGGCTTGAAAATATCGAAGGTTTCATCCTCAACGTTCCCACCGAGTATAAACTAGGCTTCGTGCTACTGCCTCTGAAGAGGAGACACTGGGTCGCGCTCAGGAAAATCAGCGGGAGCTTCTACAACCTCGATTCTAAACTGGAGACTCCGCAGCTGATCGGAAAGGCAAGGATTTCAAACCCAATTTCGATTCGTTGACTAATCGCTTTTCAATTTTTCAGGATAACGAGCTCCTCGCGTACCTGAAAGAGCAGATAGACAGCAAGGAGAAGGAATTGTTTCTAGTCGTTTCGAGAGAAGTAGACAGCAAGCAGGGATGGTTGATCGACCCGTATCAGTCAAAGCTCCAAAACGAACCTGACGCAGATTCGATACAGTATATAGAGGACGGTTTGCCCTCGGAAATCGAACTGCAAGACGGTGCGGAGAGCAACGATGGTCAAAGCTGATGAAATGTTTATTGTACAGAGTCCCAAGAAACGTTTAACGGGGCGAGATAATACTCGGGAAATTATTACCAGAGACTTTTGATTGTCTCTTTTTCTTGTTTAGTTTTAGTTTCATCCAAGATTTACCAAGAATTGTGTTGCTTTTTTTAAACACACAATTCCTAACGCTATGGTATTCATTCAGTATAATTGGTATTGCTCAAATGAAGATAAACACGTAAACGGGTCTCCTTGCTTATCGAGTTAATGTTCTATTCGTCGTTTAGGCATTCTTGAATGTTCAAAACAACCGTCATACTTTTATCATATTGGGTGTAAATATTGTTCACAGAATTATGCGAGTCATTGAGATTATTAAAATGGAGTAAAATATCTCGTTAACGTATTTGAAAATTCGCGAAATTATCTGGAATTCGTGTAAAAAAAAAATCACTTTCTGTTTCGATCACGATTTATTGTTCAAAAATTTTCTGTGTTGATCTTGTTTCATAAAATCATTCGAAATAACTTGTAGATTGAGTAGAAAAATAATAAAATAGGATCGAAAACTTTGGATTCTAGTTACAGTACGAAATAATTAACGTAATTAATTCATCTCGATGTTTTATGTACGCTAATCAGTAAGAAAAATGACTTTGATGAGACACAGAAGCGTTTGAATATGGGATATAAATCTTCAGCGCCTCGCTTCGTATGTGTGTGTGTGTGTGTTTATTGTGTGCCACGAGAAAGTATGGAGCACCGATTGCACAAATGGCAACTAAATTTGATGTATGTATTGTTAAAAATAGATAAGTTCAATGGTTTATCTGGTTTACGGCGTTCAAATGTATGCTTTTGGTATGAAATATGCAAGAATTGTGATTTTTCGCAGTGATCAGAATTTAAATACGTACTACAGCATTATTACGATAATGGAATTGTTTCGTCGGACCGAATACTGAAATTATTGAACCGTGGGAACATTAGGTGATCGTATATGGAACTGATGGTCCAATCTCAAAATGTGGAAAGCAATACTATACCTACATATGTGTAATAACTAAACTTATTTTCTATTCTTGGAGTTTGAAATATTTTTCAATCGAAAGCATGTCGAACACGAAAGTGAGTAATAATAATAATAGTAATAATAATATACAGATTTTGTTACATATAATAACTATACGATTGTATATACCTAAAACGCAAGTAAATGTTAGTAAAGTGATAAATAATATATTCGAATATTTATAAAAATAAAATATAAGGAAACTATAGGGCGGTACTGTGGTATGATCAATTTTGCATAATAAACAAAGTACAATATTTATTATTAAGATATTTTGTATCCACTAGCACTGGAACACGGAATTATTTTTCTTCTTCAATTATAAGTACCTAAATCGAGGCTTTCTTCGGTACCGTAACTACATACACGTTTATTTAATGTTAATATTAGACTGTAAATATTCCAGAGACGTCAATAAATATTAATATATTTCAATTACTCTCTTAATTCATATACTCTATACCTATTTTCAAGTATTTACAAACACCATGAACCCGATAAAAGGCTTCGAGGACTTTAGTCTGTCCAGATTCGTTTTCACCATTTGATAGCAAGCGCCGTATTCATTTTCTCTATCTCGTGATACTGCGTGTGGAGGAAAGCTGT
This sequence comes from Euura saliciscinereae, assembly GCA_018420115.1. Lineage (NCBI taxonomy): Eukaryota > Metazoa > Arthropoda > Insecta > Hymenoptera > Tenthredinidae > Euura > Euura saliciscinereae. The sequence continues at coordinate 15,545 of JAFFZH010013058.1, forward strand.
GGATTTATCCGAGTGTTCTCCTTCGAGCCAGGTGTTGTAAAGATCAGAAATAACGAGATTCTCCTCCGGCTCGCTTATCGGAAGATTCTGATAGACCGTCTCGAGTTTTGCGGCCAATTCTCTTGGCTGCGAACCGTCTTGAGGTCTTATTTGCGCTCCGCCGTTCAGACAACCTGAAATATCGTTTTATCATTCACATTTTCATCGACGATCAATTTTAGTTTTCAGACAAAAAAACGACGTACCCGAAGGGCAAGCCATTACTTCGACATAGTGATAAACAGATTTTCCTCGTTTGAGCTTCTGCACAAGATTCTGAATATTTTTAAATCCATTAGCGATCGCAAATCTGAGCAGAATCTTTCCGTCCTTTTCAAAAATCGCTTCCTTAAAGTCTGGATTTCTGAGGTTCTTGAACTCAACGTTGACGTTAGATTCTTGGAACAGATGCAGAGCCGCGTACTGGAATATAAAATGCGCGTAGCCTCCGGATCCTGACCCCCTGTGGCCCCTGAGAACCTTATCAGCCTGTTCGGTACCCTGGAATCCAAAGGGTCGGTCGATCTCTCCGCTCTCAACCTCGTTCAGCGAAACTCCTTGGCCAATGAGCATATTCTCCAGTTCAACTGAAAGAAAGACGAGCTTATTCGAGTCAATTCGCAAGCGGATCTACCAGAGAATAAAGTCTCCGGACATACTCGACGTTATGACGCAATCAACGTCCCTAGTTTCTAGATTTTCGTTATAAAAATCTGCTCTAGAGGCTTCGAGCTTCTTATCGTAACACGGCATGACGCTGATGTGATAAACTCTCTCGGGAGACAGTCCCCTGCATTTTGCAAGATGGTATTTTACCAGGGAGCCCATTATCTGCTGGGGCGATTTAGTAGCGCCGATGTAAGGGAGGATGAAGTTTCCGTGGGTTTTTTCCGCGTAACAAACCCAGCCTGGAACAAAATAATAACGATCAATAGAGGTAAGCTAGTCACTAAAACCCGCGGTCGTTTTACCTGGACAAGAAGAAGCCAGCATAGGAATTTGCCCCTTAACGCCATCCTGTGACGATTTATATCTCTCTGTAAATTCCCTCGCCGATTCCAACAGCGCAAAGTCATCCGCCGCCGTCATATCCAACACAACGTCTGTCCCCAGCTTGCGAAAGTGACCGGCAAGCTTGCGCGCAGCTGTTTCAGGGTCTAAGCCGTATCTTTCGCCGAGCGAAAGGACCGGCTGAACCGATAGACTGACTACTACGAATTTTGCCTCGTCTCCTCTGCCGCTCTGGAGATTGAGATAATTTTTGGAGTTTTTTGTTTTTTTTTTGTCTTTTGAGAAGTTTTATCACCTCGCGAAGCTTCCGGTTTTCCTCCAGGACTCGGAGGACTTCCTCCTGGCTCTGCTGAGTGACGAGAACACTTTCGGCGCTGGTTATGCAGCCGCTACAAGCGAGACAGTCGGCGAGAGTGATTTCGACCTTCTGGAGTTTCTCCGCAGCCCCGGACTAGACGGAAGATAGTTATTATTATTGCATTTGGATTATGAATATTTTTTTGTTTTTATTTTAGGTTACGAACCTCGTCCAACTCCGTGTAAACTCCATCTTCCTGTATTTTAATTTTAGCCCCTGTTTTAGCCTTCGATTTTGGTATTTCGATCGGTTTTATGCATTCCTGAAAAAAGATGATTAATGGACGACGTAATTAATTGCATTTATGCATTTGCGTGAACAGATTTAATAATAAATGAGACAAATGATAGGTTAAATTTGACACTCACCAGTGAAGGCGTGATAAAATCATCCAAATCCGTCAACTGCAACGCACCACTGAATCGCGATGCCATTTCCGCGGATTAATAACTTTTACAACAAAAAATCGTTGCCCGTTGGCATTTAACTATTCACAAATCTACTGTAGAGAATGCATGCATGCACTAGCAGAAAACTCTGCACCTGCCTACAGTCCCATGCGCTGGGATGACGCGTGTTTGTGTGGTCGTTACGCTAACTTCACTACATTCGTTGAAAAGCAGTCAAGTGGGAAATTACGAACTGGGAAAATTATTGAACGCTTATTTGACGCTTGAAATTTGATCCTGTGTTAGATAATTTCAGTTCCAAAAATTAAAAAATTCCGAATTGAGTGAAAAAAAAATTGAAAAAAAAATTCGTGTCATCCACTGGATTTTTGAGAATTTTTTTCAGATTTTTAAAAAGGGGCATTCTCAATCAACTTCAAAAATTTAGAACAAATCAACGGTTTGATAGAAAAATTTGAAAAAATCTAGGACGCGTTTTTTACTGAGTAGAATGTGAGAAAAAAAATATTGAATGATTTTGAGATGGTCGGGGTCTAACACTGGTCGAGTTGGCGTGGAATGTCCCGTATTTATTCAACCAATAAGACGTTTCATCCGCGAAGAAAATATGAAGATCATAGAACTATGTAAATTTTCTATGAAATACATAGGGAAGTTTCATTCATTTTTTCTTATTCTTTTATCCGATAATTTGGTTATTACGATTTATAAAAAACATATTGCGCGCAATTGTTTATATTTCGTTTTCACGTAAATCGTGTTTTTCGAAACAGCGTTTGAATTTCGCGGTCGCCTGTGACGTCACACAGTACCTTTTACGCACAGTTTTACCGTCTAACGGCGCTACGGACAACAATGGTCAACAGAATAACATGACGGCCGAGGTACTGTGTGACGTCACGTGGCGTTTGAAAATTTACAATTTTCAATAGCTCTTTACACTCGTCTGAAGTTGATTCTATAATTTTTCTAGTTTCTAAAATCACGCAATCATTTATAACAATAAAAGAAAAAAAAAAATATTCCTTTTTTACTCCTTTAAGCATGTATATCATCGAATAATGTAGGTCGGCGACTAAATTCCGACGTAAAGTCGAAGGGATGAGTGTTTGATCGTTCGAATATAAATTCCGCGGCTAAACGCGCCGGCGCATAGCGATAGTATGAATATAGGGAGCTGCAAGATCGGGATGGAGATGATTTCTTCATTCCCCATCGCCCCGTAGCCCTGTAGGCTAGTAAATATTTCCCCCTTTCCCTTCTCGCCCTTTGCCGCAATACCCTTCGATTCGGGATTCGCCGACGGTCGCTTCGCCTCCCTTACGATTAGCGACATCGCGCGTGAGTCACACAGGTCTTCGGAATCCGCCTAATAGACGGCAAATTACTCTACCTCGGTGTCGCACAGGTGTTGTGTACCAGTGTTACGATTTGAATACTTAAATTCATCCTGCAATCATTATACGAAGAAACTGAACTGAAAACACGAGCGGAATACGATGACGGAAGTCAAGAAGGACGACGTCGTTAAAATTCTTCACACCTATCCTCTTTGTCGTGTGAGTTTAATCAATTTCATTCATTACAGTGATAAAAAAAACATTTCAGATATTTTTTTTTATTTTTTGTTACTTTATTTTCACTCATTTAAAATTGTTTTTTTTTTTATTGAAAAATTGTATCTAGTCCGTTCTTATTTATTTAATTCCAGTTTTATTTGTTTAGGAATGTTTTTTTTCTACTTCTTTGGACCATCAAAGAATTATTCCTCATTGCATCCCCGTTGTTACTGAAATTGTATGGAGTCCTTGAAAGGTTCTTTCTCGAATAATATCTCGTCATCATTGAATTATAATTAATAAAATAATAATTAACCCTCAGATGAAAAGAATATTGTTATTAAAAATGTCTCTAGTTTCATTTTCATTTAAAATTTATTGAACTTACTTTCTTGATTCCTCTTTTCTTACGTAGCTATAGAAAAAAAAAACCCTGTAAGAATCCGTTTGTCATTATTTTTTGTTATTAAAAAAGAAAAATCGCAAATTCGGATTAATTTGCAAAGAAATTTTTCACTTTCTCATTCTCTAATTTTTTCAATTTTTTTTCTCAAACCAGAAATGCGACATGAGCGACGAAATGAAGCAAGAGGCGATGGAGCTGTGCGTAACAGCGGCTGAGAAGTACGCAGACAACTATGAGAGCGCTTCCAAAATGATCAAGGAAACTATGGACAAGAAATTTGGAGCCTCTTGGCACACCATAGTCGGAGAAGGATACGGATTTGAGATCACATACCAGCTCAAACATCTTTTGTACATGTATTGTGCAGGGAATTTGGCTATTTGCATATGGAAATCGGCGTAGTGCAGATTAATCTTATCTGTATCACCGTCGCAACGGCTTCGAACCCTCATCGAAGCTTACTCAAAAACTGTATCGCTACATGTTTGATGTGTGGAATGAATGTCGTTGATCCCATTATCCGATAGTAGGATAGTAAATAGTTTATCATTCTAGTTTCGGATAGTAGCTTTTTGTCCTATCGATAGGTGCGCAGTAGTTTCTTAACTAAGAGTGTGAAAATTGCTCGTTTTTACATTTCGGAGCAGTTTTTACAGTCTTTTATCAAACTATTGGGGCTTCTTTACGTTCTAATCATATAAAAGTAAACTAGAGTAGTATTCGATAGGCTTTTTCACGTCGCAATGATAGTTTTGTAGTTGTAACTGTAATTGAATCGATGGATCACTCGATAGCATCGAATGACTGATTATTATTATGACTCGATGTACCTTTACGCATTAATGAATCGTAATCACCAGGCAAATCCGTACCACAACCATTTTCAAAGCAGATTAATATCTGCTAAATAGATTCAAGTTGAAAACTTTAAAATGATTGTTTTATAAAATTCTCCTTGTTCACTTGGATACGTAGCATTGATACAATGAATTCACACGATATAGAAATAAAAGATTCTAAAATCTGATTAAAGTTTGATAAAATCTATGTAAATCCAGAAACAGTTCTCCATATTAACGCCGCGAGATTACCGCCGGTGTACATGTACAGCAAAGTCTTCTCTTGATAAGTCATAGAGAATCCGTAAGCCTCGCCGACGACGACTTGAAACGGAGGGCTAAACTTTTTGTCCAGACTTTCCTTTATCATTTTAGCGGCGTGCTCGTAATTGTCCGAATACTTTTCCGCCGCCGTTGTGCACAGCTCCAGCGCCTCTTGTTTCATTTCCTCCGGCATGTCCGTTGTCTGCGCTCGAGGTGACGAAATAATGCAATTATTAGAAATCCTGCTTTTATATTTGAGCAACGAGAGATACCTTGCACAGCGGATACGTGTGTACGATTCTCTGCGGAATCTCTTTCTTCACTTCTCCGGCTGACATGGTTCCACGACTAGTCAGAGAACTGAGAATTCAGCTTCGGAGTTGACTGTTTAAAGAAATACATAAAACTCCGCAACGTTTTTCACGTTCGTGGTTCTTCTTCTTCTCCTTCAAAATTCAGAATTAAAGGTCTGAACACATCTTCATATCGGTAATATATGAAGCTTTACAATTGTTATTGTTTTATCAGGACCAACTGTATTTCTTCCTTTTTTTCGTCAAGTTCCAAAACAGAGTATTTTCATACAACGAAATAATCGGTCAATTAAAATTTGTATAATTTTGTTAATATAATAATAATATATGGTATATATTTATATATAATTTGTCTACTCGTTGAATTTCAATGAGCATAAATATAATGTATAATCTTACACGTGACAATGTTCTTACGATGAATATTTTATATAATGATGATAATAAAAGTAATAATATAAAATTAACTATACAAATGTGTTATATAATTTGTTTGTTCAATAAAAAATATGTAATATGATTACACAGTAACGGTATAGTATATAAAAAATAAAAAAAAAACATTAGAAAAAAAATGTTTGATACACTAAACACAATAGACTCTAACATGTCCAATAATATTAACATTATACTATATGATTAGACAACCAGTAAAATTCAAATGGCAGAGAGGATGCATAAATTCTACTATGCCTACTTCAGTTCGCATCCTCCGATGCCACATTAGTAAACTAATATCGTGTAATATAAAGCACCGATAAAACTTTTTCGTTATTCATAATTTTTCTTTTGTTCAAATACGCGGTTTATAATTTTTTTTTAAAGTTAAAATTGGTATGAGAGAAATAATGTAAATTATACATATATGTATAAGAATTAGCTATAGCTGCACATTAAATACGATTGTTAAAAGCACGAATAGTATATTCAATAAATATCTTTGTATATCGAAGCGGATTTTTAAATATTTAATAAAATCGTCAATATGTAACGGTGTGTAAAAAACAACGTGAACGATTACATTCAGTTCTCTCTCCGCACGAGAAAGAAATCTAGAATCTACTAGATGGAATTATTCTAAAAAATACGACGTCAACGAGTTCGGTTCATTCTTTCCATCAGAATGCGAAACTCGAAAGTTGATATCAATTGATATGGATAAAACTTTGGGAATAACATTTTTCTAAGAGATAAAAAATAATAATTTACCCTCTTAAATCAACGATTTTTGTAAAAATAAAAATCTTACAAAGAGGACTTGACTGTAAAGTCAAGGATAAAAATAAAATTTTGTGTGAGCCTGATTAAAAACGTTACACTAATCTACTAATTCGTCTAATTAAGATAACGAGTTGTAAAAGACTTTAGGTATTATTTCAGTCTTTTCTCACGTCGTAAGAGTCTGAAACAATTTCACCTAAATTATACGAGTTTTTTTTTTATGTTTTCACAATTTCAGATTCAGTCTGTGCGACAGTTGATCGAAAACGCGACTCCGTCTTCATATGTACAGAATGAACGGTATTATCAAGAAATCTTACCTACGATAACAACTAATTTCAATAATGATTACTATTTCAATTATTATCATCAATAATTGCACAACTTTGATATAATTATTCTCTCCCATCATTCTGCACTACTTTCTTGCGAATTTATTCCTCCGCTATTCAACATACCTGAAATTGTGTGACCAGAAGTTTTGTTGCTTTGGCTATATCGTATGCGCACGAACGTACTTGCTGCAGACAACGATCCATGTGGTTCGTGTCGCTCGTGCACCTTTGGAGACCCGCGCATTCCGCTTGAAGTCTACCAGTGTTACCGTTTAATTGACGCAATGCCGACCTGACGTTATCCTCCATTGGATTCTGCGAGAGAAAAAAATATATACATCATGAATAAAAGTTTCAAAGACATCCACAAACACGAGATAAAACAAAAGGCACTAGCCTGTGGAAATATCGCGGTCAATTCGGCAACCGCGACACGAATTCTCTCGGCGCAGGGCACGAAAGCCTCTCTTTGAGTCGGCTCCTGCATCGCCATCCACAATTCTTGAATACGTCTGGTAACTTGCTCCGTTCTTCTGGTAACTTCTTCGCTGGGAGGTAGACTCACAGCTCCGCAATCCCAGAGACTCTGCGTCGTGTTGGGACGCGGCAATGCCTCGACCTCCCGCTTTGTCTGTAATCAATAATCGATTGTAATCGCAATCAGGACCCAGACAACTGTCTCAATATTTACTTGGCTCATGGCAGTCGACCATGGGGAAGGCTTTCGAAGGCCTTCTCTGGTCTCGTACATGGATGCAGGTCGCTGGCTGCCTCTGGGCACCGGAGTTTTTACGTCTAGCGCAGGCTCTGGCTCCGGTTCTGGCTCCATGTTCGCGTGGCCGTTGACCGTGGGATCTTGGAGTTTTGGCTTCGGAGGTGGCTAACGGTACGAATGATCGTTAGTCTGAGTCTTTTCGTGCGTTAACTTCGCGTATTTACCTGAATCATACTTCTCAGGTCGCAATTTTCCTGGGATAGTCTCTCTACCGTGGATTGTAGGGATCGTAGTTCTGTTCTGAGGTCTCGAATCGTTGATTCGGACAGGGTCAATTGTTTCTTCAGTACTTCAACCACCGAGGGCAGACCCTTGGCCATGGGAGCGAAAGCTTTCTGCGCAACAACGATTCGGGATTTAGAAACAGTGCGAAGCGGGGCGGAGGGCCACACGGATTACGTATTGTATTAATATTAGACACGTTGTTAGGGCAACATGAATCCTTGCAGGCGACGGACTAAGTCTTATTAAATCAGCTTATTCACGTGGGTTCGGGCATCTATGTAGTTAAATATACGTATTAGGATTTTTTTAGACTGAAATTAAAAATTAATCTTTTCGGCAACGGCTGTGCATGCATCCAACACAGATTATCCTCCGGACTTGCCTAGTAGCACTGCCTGCAGAAGAGCCACGTGCTCAGTCGATTCCGTATTCGTTGTTTTTCTAATACTTCAGCCACCTTTAACGAGTTTGTAGGTAGATAAAACTATCGGAATTTAAGAAACTAATTAAAACGACCGAAAAATTGTTAAAAATTCAAAACCATCCAGGGATTCTCTATCACTGATCGTGTGTACGTGTGTGTATCGGTTCTGAAATAATTCTTAAATTATCGTCGATTATACCTCGTCATCCAGATTCGGAACAACCGTCTGAGCAGATGCGTTCACTACGGTAAGAGCCGCGTAGTCGTCGTCGGACGCGACGCTGTCGTACAAAGGTTCGTCGTCCGATACTTGCGAGGCGTGATTTCCCAAGGTTTGTTCTTTCCGAAGCAACGAGACGGCGGGATCTGAGAATGAGAAAGAAGTTTATCGTTCGAAATATCGAATCAGGTATTCGATTCCGAACGAACCTTGAGGAGGAGAAGAGTTTGCTAGCATATGTCTGTGTTTAGCCTCGGTGAGAATGTCTATGATAAGCGTTGCGAATTCTTGGGACGTGAATCTCGCCAGTTTCTGACGACCCTGGTTCCTGGTAGAAGACAGCTGCGGATTTACCGGGAGAAATGGAACGGTGCATCTCTCTGGCAAGGGCGCGTTCGACATCCAAACTGAGGGGATAAAAATACGATTGAAGAACAAACGACGACGAGAATTGAAGAGAAACACGTTCTAAATCAGGGTGTCTACTCAAGCAAGGATCTAAAATTCCCTGAGAATTCCAGGATATTTTTTTCTATTTTTTCTGGTGTGTCGAGATACGATTTTTATCATTATTTCGCAAAATATACTAGATTTTTTTTTGTTTGTTTTATTGCAATTTAATCCAGGTTTTGAATTTGCAATTGATAACTTTCATAAAAATTCCCTGAGTGAACTCAATATTCCCTGAGAATTCCAGGATATTCCAGGAGAAAAATAATTCCCTGAGATTTCCAGGACTTTCAGGTTTTTCAAGGATGTAGACACCCTGTAAATAAACATTTGACTAATATTTCGACGATTAGAACTACTCGATACTCTGCAAGCAAATTTACTCGAAGACAAGATGATCTGGTTCTCAATTCTCCAATTTTCTATTATTTCTATCTACGTAACATTGATTCCATGGTCGACTTACCTCTCCTTATGATTGGCGTAGTAAAAAAAAAAAAGTTCATGCGGATTAATGAACAGCTTTTTAACTATATCGATATCGGCATGATTGTATGCTTCTATAACGACTCAACTATTTCAGTGTAACGAGGGGGAAATATTTTATCGAGATAACGAGAGATAACGAGAAAAAAAAGAAAGAGAAATAATTTGAATTATTTCACCAGAAAAAAAAAATCTCGAGTTATTTCCCCCTCGCAATTTAATGACTGAGCAGTAAAAAAGTAATCTATTACTAATTATCATAGCTTACAATACGGTAAAAAGTATTCTGGCGTTTATATCGATTATAAACTGCGACGGTGAAGGAGATTGAACTTACTGGCTTCGGTTTCGCGACGATCTACCTCGTCGTAAACGTCCATTGCCAGTTCCTCGAGTAAATGATTTCGTAGCTGAAAAGCGTAGATGACGATATAACAAAAACTGATAACAGATTTAATAGGAAACCGGCTTAGAACATTAAAAATACGATTTCAAGTACTTTGTACCAGATAAAATCGTCGTTTTACTGACCATCTGCAGTTTATTTCTGGCTTGAAGAGTCATTTCGTTTCTTTCCGTCGATCCCCACTGTGGAATTACCAGATGCTGTCCGACCCTGTGATCAGGCTTCCGAGAACAAACGTGGTACGTCAGTCTGTCCGTCACCTCGTACATGCTTTCGATTATTCTTTCATAGAGATCCAAGTGCCCAGCCATTCTGTGGACGAGAAGAATCGCATCGAGTTATCTAATCGTTACTGAAAATTCATCGACAAAACACAAATCGGCTCCTCACTTGGCGTTCTCCGACGGAGTCTGTCCATTCGAGTCCATCGCGTTTGGATTTCCGCCATTGGCTATGAGGAGTTCGAATTGCAGGGCTTGTCCGGCTTTGGCGGCAACGTGAAGAGGGGTGGTTCCCTTCTCCTGGAATTATCAATGATTATTGATAACGAGGAACGGATTTGCGGATCATCAGAATCGAGATTCGGATTATCACCTGATAAAAGTAGTTTGGATTAGCGCCTTGGGCCAATAGACGAAGCGAAGTTTCCAAATTAGACGTTCTAACACTGCTGTGAAGCTGTCTGCTCAGTTCTTCCTCGCTACAAATTTCCTCCTTACTGGGACGCAGGATGAATGCTAGCTGCTGATGCTTCGCTTTTATGAAGTCAGCCTTCACTGGGCTGGATAAAGAAAATTAGTCTTGTTATTAAAGTCTACGACTCGGAAACTGAGCCGATTAAGACTTTAAAGCTCGTATATATTTACTGCAAGGGGTCCTTGGGCTGCGGTTTCCGTCTATTTATCTTCGAGTTGCTCGGATCGAGCAGAGAATGTTCCCAAATACTGTTTGCCCCGTTATTATTCAACGTCCGAACCATCTAGAAAGATAAATGCGAATGAAGGGGTCCGTTTCACTGGCTTAGAAGCGAGAATACAAGCCAATAAGATCGATTCTCGGTTTATTAGTTACCGAAAGTAGATACGAGCTCCATATCCCCTTGGTAAGAGACTTTATTTGCGATACGTGACGACCCAGGCTTCGGTGAATGCTGCAGCACTCGTCGCATAAGAGAATGGCTCGGTTCACCGAGGCCCATCCCGGTTCTGATTAGAAAAAAAATACATTCATGTATTCGGGTGATTATTGATGAGAGATAAACGCTTAGATAAGAGATAGGATCTGAAATAAAAGATAATACGTTCAATATAGTATATACAAAAAAACCGATTTCAAAAGCAAACTACTCAACCGATTTTGATGAAATTTATATGAGACCAATCTGAAAGTATACCCTTTCGAATAAAAAAAGAATTTTTCAAATCGGTTCGTAAATAACGGAGTTCTGAGGTAACAAACATTGAAAAAAAAAATACAACCGAATTGAGAACCTCCTCCTTTTCTGAAGTCGGTTAAAAAAGAAAAGATTTCGGTCTTATTTGAAGACTTGAAGGACGAAATAAAAATAGAAGAGTAGAATTTTTGAGTATTATGAGCGGAATGAAAGTGGAAAACTGCGATCGGGTATTTCTAACCTAAATACGAAGGTTTTCGGAGCCTGAGGTGTTTTGGGTGGGTTTTAAAAAAGACGATTTTGTAACGCGTTATGAGACTGTATCAACTAATCGAGTCGAGGGAGTGGATATAAATAAAAATGATGGAGTATTACCAGGGGCTCCGCAATCGGCACAAATATCCGCACTCCCTCGATGTTTTGGTCTCGCCATTATAGTGTCCTTTCAATATATTTATATCAATCCTCTCCTCGTCGTCGTCGCTTGTGTCTCTGTTTCTTCTTTTTTTTTTCTTTCTTTGCACAACGAAGGGATCACATGTTACTCATAGCTTAGATAATTCAACAATTAAGGCATCTAATTGTTGATGACAAATAAAAACACTGCCCAACGACGCCATTAAAAACTTTTTATTTAATTATGTATACTATTTTTGGTCCGGGGTGGGGAGTTCGGGCACGTTCGATATACATCGACTCTTATATCTCTGTCGACTCAACGCGCCAAATTTGAATCTCAATCAGAAAAAAGAAATGAAAGTCACGTGACCTCGATATGATTTACACTTGGAATTTTCAAACGCTTTTTTCTCAGCCAAAACACATTCGATTGATGTGAAATTGCTATCAGTGACGTAGAAAAACTGAATGAAGGGCATGACGCTCGTGGATTTTCGAAAATCGAAAGACATAATTAGAATTTTGTGTAACAATATTGTTCTGTAACCTAAGGAGGTGCTGCCCCTCGTGGAGAGAGGCAGCACTTCCTTGGATTACAGACCAATATTGTTAAAAAAAACTGTAATTACGTCTCGATTTTCGAAAATCCACGAATGTCGTGCCCTTCATTGAGTTTTTCTACGTCACTGATATCAATTTCACATCAATCGAATGTGTTTTGGCTGAGAAAATAGCGTTTGAGAATTCTAGGTGTAAATCATATCGAGGTCATGTGACTTTCATTTCACCTTGATGAACAAATGGAATATTTTACTGATAATTTCTTTTTTATTTCTTCAATAATAATATTATTATTGAAATGGACGAAACGAGTGATTTGAGGAAAAACGCGTTTTCTTTGGTCGTCACAATCATGAAATTTCAGTGACTTCACAGCATGGCGGGAAACAGACGAAATTTGAATTTTGAATGCGAAATAATGTTTGATAATATTTTTTCAGTTATATGTCTCAATATCAATTTCCTTGAAGAGTCGATGAAACTAGAATTTATTTGATTGTTGTAAGATAAAATAAAGAAACATGGTTTATCGTTTACTTATTCCATTATTATTTTTTAGAAAAGGTTTAGAAACTTATTTTATTAAACGTACAATGACGTAGAATTTGTTTCTTCGTAATTACAAGTAACACAATGAAAAAAATATACTTAAATTAATTGAAAATACATACAATGCGATAGAGAATCGATAACACAGTGAAAAATGTTCAGATAAATAATTACACACGAGCTAAATTAATGATCAAGAAACATACACAATTTGAATAGACAATTTCGTCCACGGGATCAAGGGGTTGAATACAGCTCGTGGAGTTCCTTGAGCAGTTTATCAGTCAGTTGAACCTCTTGATCTGCGTGATCGATCGAATCCCGAACTTTGACTTTTTCGTCGGACCCAATTTGGTAACGCCTCGAGTCGGGAGTATTCAAAAACTTGATAGCCGACTTCAGCACCATGTACTCTCTCAATGGTCGTTCGCTCCTTCTTCCCCATTTGCCATTCCTCGCAGGAGTATTCAAACTAGGCGTACATGGCTTAGACTTAGCCATCGACTCCTTGGCCTTCTTCTTTCCAGTCACGGGTGTGCTTTGCTGCACTGGCAGCGATATATCGCCCTGCTTCATGGCCAATCTCGCAGATCTTCTTCTCTGGGGTGCCTCGTTCTCGATATTCTCTAGCATCTCGTCTTCTTGCTTAGATTCAGGATCATCGATCTCCTTGCTCCTCGTCTCCGATCTGGACTTTCGACCCCTCTTTGGCTTAGCTCCTTCCGGTTTATTCGCTTCCAAATTCTCCTTCAAAATCTTCGGTGACTTATTCTCGACTCCTTGGAAGACGAGAAGCGCGAGTTTTTCTTTCTCCAATTCGCCCAATGCCTTCGGTTTCATATCAGTCTCCAGAGTCTTCTGTCTCTCCAACTGTTCGTTAACCTGTACAAGCATAAGCCTGAGGCTCTTCAGCTGTTCTTCCTGTTGCGATATCGAAATTTCCAAACTACTTTTGTGTCTGATCAGCATCTCCTTGCTCGAACTGATCATGTCGAAAACAAACTCCGTAGTTTTATCGCCGTTCGATTCCCCGGCACCATTCAACCGCGTCAAAGCGCTCTCGGTCTGTTTGAACAGCATAGAATCATCAGCCTTCGCGGAACGGCGCTGATTTTGCTGCTGGAGGCTTAAAATTTCGGAGTACGATCCATCCTGTACAGTCACTTGAGCGGATTCGTGATAATCTTCTGTAACTCTCGTAACGATGACCGTGGGTCGTTGTAGAGCCTCGTTTCTCTCATTTTCATTCTGTAACTGCGGCCCAGGATTGTCTCCGGCTTTATTTATGACTTTATCGCTTGCATCGGCGGAATTAATGTTTGCAGACTCGTCTGAAAGTCGCGAGCACCGATTGCAGAGCGGAGCGGCCCCTTGAACATCCTTAGAATTTATCTCCTTTGTCTTTTCAGCTTGATTGGCGAGACTGAGTCCTTCCGCAGAGTCGTTAGAAGTTTCAAGAGCCTGTGGCGACTCTTCGGGCACATCGGACGGTCTTTTGGTCCCGGATTTCTTGACGTTCAGTGTGAAACGACTGTTGAGTGGTTTATAAAACGAATTTCGTGGGGCTAACGAGCTGCGTCTATCCACATAGGATCCCGTTATAGTTCCGGGTGGCAGGAGTCGACTCTGCCTCTTGTTCTCTGTCCCAGTTTGTTTACTCGGTCCAGCTCTCTGGTTGATCGGTTTTTTTGTTTCAGAAGCAGCAGCCGGAGCGGCTGGCTTCTGCACAGGCTTCTTCGCACTAGACGCTTGAATCTTCCCAACTGTAGTCGGAATCACGTTCTTCTTTGGCTTTGAACAGTCGTAGAGACTGTCCAGACGCTTTCTGGCGTTTCTTTTAGGAGATTCTAGAAGCTTATGCAGATTACGGATCGGCATTTTCTGAGCGGAACGACCTGCGGAGAGAAGACGAAAGATTTTTTAGCTTCTTTTCAAGCATTTTAGCTCCTTATTCCAATTCTTTCTAGTTTGAAGTTTGATTTTAATCATATCTCGAGTCTGTGTAGTAGAAAACTAAGAATGTGAAGCCATTATACAATTATTTATGTAAAGTTTGGGCTTCTGGTTTACAGACGATCACCTTACGAAGGTTTAGAGCAATGATACAATAGCAAACCAATATAAACATCAAAATTTAACAAAATCGAGCAGAGAAGATTCATGTCTATAATTTTATGAAAGTATTCCTTTGCATAATATTTCACAGAAATCAAATCCTACGGACTCATTGTCTGATTTTGATTGAATGCAGCAATTTTGGCTGCTACCTTCAGCTTTACTCAAATTCCCGTTTTTCTTGCCTACTTTCTTCCATTTTTGGTCAGTTAATCAGTTACGTTGGTTTTTTTTTTTTTTTTTTTTATTTTTTTTTTTATTTTTTTTTTATTTTTTTTTTAATAATTTTAAAATCTTTTATTAATTCTCACAATTTTATCAGT